>OY740813.1:4784220-5064220 GCA_963514005.1 Raja brachyura
CGAAGGGGATAATTGAATATAAATGTTCCATTGTATATTGTCAGCTATCTCGATGTGCTAATCAGGCAGGTTTGCGATTCATCATCGATCATAATATAAAGGTAGAGAAAATAGCTGGCCTGGTGTTCCACAGGGATCTGTGCTGGGACCGCTGGTGCCTGTCATATGTAACACAGACAGATGGGCACGCACACTCACACACACACATGCACAGAGACAGACAGACACACACACTCACACTCGCTCACACTCACACACATGCACAATCACGCACTCACACACTTTCGAACTCGCACTCGCACACTCTCGCGCGCACACATTCACATGCACGCACACTCACCCCCTCACACACTAACACACACACTCACTCTCTCACTCTTACACGCACTCACACACCCTCTCACAGACTCACACTCTTTCACACTCACACACATGCATACACGCACTATCACATGCACACATACACACTCACACTCTCTCACATTCACACTCAGTAAATGTTTGTTAGGAAGCCTGCAGACATGACCAAAACTAGTAGTCCTGGACATTGAAGAAGGTGGTGAAAGTTTGCAGCAGAAGAGAGCAGCCAGCATTGATCTGCATATGCATAATCCATTTGATCTTTGTACCTTTACATATCTCTCATTTCCCTCTCCCTGACTCAGCCTGAAGAAGGCACAACCTGAAACGTCATCCATTCCTTTTCTGCAGAGATGCTCCCTGACCCGCTGAGTTACTCCAGCTTTTTGTGTCTATCTTCGGTGTAAACCAGCATCTGCAGTTCCTTCCTACAGCAGAATATAGATTATTTGCAGATATGGGGCATGTTGGTCAGCATGGGCAAGTTGGGCCGAAGGGCCTCCTTCCACACTCTACGACTCTTCAGTGCTTTGCTGAGGCAACGTGAATTGTTGATGGAATCAACGGTGGGAAGTCTGGTCTCTGCGATGGGCGGGGCTACATCTAACACCCTCGACAATTACTTGCACAGCTGCAGCTTTGTAAGATCAACTTGTTGCCTTTGAAGCAGAGACCACTGTGGATTACAAGAGCGCAAAGCATCTCGGAGGGTCTCCAAGGTTCAAGGTTAGTTTATTGGTCACATACACCAATTGGTGCAGTGAAATGTTTCTTGCCAATGCAGCACATAAAATAAAGAATACAGACATAACACTAATAAAGCGATTTAAACATAAAAAAACATCCCCCCCACAATGGTGCCCATTATGAGGGAAGGTACAAAGTCCATGAGGGAAGGTACAAACCCATAGTCAGGCCTATTCAGGCCTCCGCAGTCGCCTTCACGGAGGCCCAATGTTCCAGGCCGTTGTTGCCGGGTGATGGTGCTCCGGCGTCGGGAGAATCCTCTCAGCGGCTTGGGACACCTGGAACGGCCGCTTCCTTACCGGAGTCCGCGGCTTCCGAAGCCGACAAGGCCGCGCTGAATGGAGCTCCCCCACTGGCTCCAGATGTTGAAGTTCAGCGCCGCCGGCTGCGCCACAGACCCGCAGCTCCGCGATGTTTGTCTAGGCAGTCTCAGCTCACCGGAGTTCCAGCGCGGCGACCCGGGCAAGGCATCCCCTGCTCCACCCCACGATAGCGCTCCAGCGCTCCGCCGCTGCCGAAGCCGAGGTTCTGGGCGGTCTCCTCAGGAAACGCCACTCCAGGCCCGCTGGTAGGCCGCGAGGACGGGTCGAAAGTCCAGCCCGGAGAAAAGCTGCCTCTCCGACCAGGTAGGGACCAGGAAAAGTAGTTTCCCTCTTTCCCCCCCCCCCCATAAAAAAGAATAGAACTCCAAAAAAACAAAACACTTTAACTCACTAAAAATAAAGAAAAGAGTGAAAAACAAACAGCTGCAGGCTGGGCAGCCATTCCATGCTGAACGGCGCCCCCTAGAGATCTCCGCTCCCTGATCTCTGACGCCACCCATTCCTTCTCTCCAGAGATGCTCCCTGTCCCGCTGAGTTACACCAGCATTTTATGTCTATCTCCGAAAACTGACCCAACCACTTCCCCCACGCCTGGTAATCCATGTACTGTAGATCTTGTACCCTGTGTGTCTGCTCTGTGCAAGAGTGTTTTCATTTGTTTTTGTTTACTTTAGCTTGGAGATACAGTGCAGATACAGGCCCTTCGGCCCGGCAGGTCCATGACGACCCTACTAGCACTATCCACACTAGCACTATCCTACAGACACTGGGGTCAATTTATCATTTTACCGAAGCCAATTTACCTATAATCCTAGTAAGAAACAACTGCAGATGTTGGTAAAATCGAAGGTAGACACAAAATGCTGGAGTAACTCAGCGGGTGAGGCAGCATCTCTGGAGAGATGGAATAGGAGATGTTTCACGTCGAGACCCTTCTTAACACTGTCTGAAGAAGGGTCTCGACCTGAAATGTCACCCATTCCTTCTCATCTACAAACCTGTTTGGCTTGGGAGTGTGTGGGGAGAACGTACAAACTCCGCACAGGCAGCACTCGAAGTCAGGATCGACCCTGGGTCTCTCTGGCGCTGTGAGGCAGCGACTCTACCGCTGCGCCACCGTGCCGCCCCTGGCTGTCGGCCAGCCTGAGCCACTCCTGTATACGCCAAGATGTCACAGCCTGCAGCTGCGCCTTGCAGCACATGAGGCACTTGAGGTCACCCTCCAAGGGCAACTAGACTCCATTGGCAACCATCCACCAGCCTTGTAGCAGCTGCTAGATCTTCACATCACAGGAGCAGAAATCAGAGACTGTGAGAAACCATAACAAAACTAATTGAATTTTGTATGCAATATGCCATGTTTCCCTGTTTACAAATTTGATTTTGTCAACATCGAATCATGAAGTCTTACAGTGAGGAAACTGGGCCCTTCGGCCCAACTTGCCCACACCAGCCAACATGCCCCATCTACAATAGTCCCACGTTTGCCTGCGTTTGACCCAAAACCCACAAAACCTGCCCAATCCATGTACCTGTCTAAATGTTTCTTAAGCGTTGTGATAGACCCTGCCTCAACTACCTACTCTGGAAGCTCGTTTCATACACCCACCACCCTTTGTGTGAAAAAATGACACCTCGGGTTCCTTATAAATCTTCTCCCCCCTCATCTTAAACCTTAAACATTTGCTAAACCTCAAACACTGGTGATGTTTTTTTGGATTTACCTTGCGGGCAAGAGGATGGCAATGGTCACTACGCTTGTGAAGGTAAGGCTGTTGTCATACGATCGTAAGTGATAGGAGAATCAGGGGCCACAGTTTAAGAATAAGGGGTGGGCCATTTAGAACGGAGATGCGGAAAACCTTTTTTCAGAGTTGTGAATCTGTGGAATTCTCTGCCCCAGAAGGTAGTGGAGGCCAATTCTCTCGATGCTTTCAAGAGAGAGTTAGATAGAGCTCTTAAAGATAGCGGAGTCCGGGGATATGGTGAGAAGGCAGGAACAGGGTACTGATTGTAGATGATCTACCATGATCATATTGAATGGTGGTGCTGGCTCAAAGGGCCGAATGGCCTACTCCTGTACATATTGTCTATTAAGTAGATTTAGGCCAATCGGCCCATCAATTCTACTCCACCATTCAACCATAGCTGATCCATCTCTCCCCCCTAACCCCATTTTCCTGCCTTCTCCCCATTAACCCTGACACCTGTACTACTCAAAAATCTATCGCTATCTGCCTTAAATATATCCACTGACTTGGCCTCCACAGCCTTCTGTGGAAAAGAATTCCACAGATTCATCACCTTCTGACTAAAGAAATTCCTCCTCATCTCCTTCCTAAAAGAACGTACTTTAATTCTGAGCCTATGACCTTTAGTCCTAGACTCTCCCACTAGTGGAAACATCCTATCCACATCCACTCTATCCAAGCCTTTCACTATTCTGTATGTTTCAATGAGGTCCCCCCTCATACTTCTAAACTCTAGCGAGTACAGGCCCAGTGCTAACAAATGCTCATCATAGGTTAACCATTCCTGGATTCCTGTTAAATGAAGAACTAGGTAGATGGTGTCACAGGTAGATAAGGTTTGTCCAGAAGGCTTTTGGTACTTTGGCCTTCATCAGACAGGGTATTGAGTATAGAAGATGGAATGTGTAGGAAGGAACTGCAGATGCTGGTTTCAACCGAAGATAGACACAAAAAGCTGGGGTAACTCAGCGGGACAGGCAGCATCTCTGTAGAGAAGGAATGGCTGACATTTCTGGTCGAGACTCTTCTTCAGACTGAAAGTCATGAGAAAGGGAAACAAGAGATATAGAAGATGACTAGACTTGGTGGGACCCGTTGGATCCCATGTTCACACGGGAGGGCTTTTTACTTCAACCCAAACCACCATTTGCAGGCTGTGCCTTTTTACTTCAACCCAAACCCCCAAAACAACAATTTGCAGGCAGTGAGTGCCTTTTTACTTCAAACCACATTAAGGGCACTCACTGTTGAGTAGACATGTGTTCAGTGTTGTTCAGAGAGACGTGACCCTCTGGCTTCCTCCATCTTGCAGAGACTGAGTGAGGCACACCACTTCTGGGTTTTATAGTCCCTCCCCCCTCCCACCAGCAGAGAGAATGGCGATTAAAAAATAAAACATTAATATCTCTCTGATTTTTAATTGATGGGAAAAATCCTCTGGTCCAGTCCGGCGGACGGGGGCTCTGAGCGAGGTGGCCAAAAATGACGGCCGTAAGTGGCGGCGTTCTCTCGGTAATCAAATTGCAGTGCGTCAAAAGCGGTCAAGATCTTACTTTTAGTAATATAGATGTAGAGAGATATAGAAAAATTAAATTAAAGATATGCAAAGATGTAACGATGATAAAGGAAGCAGGCCATTGTCAGCTATTTGTTGTGTGAAAACGAGAAGCTGGTGCAACTTGGGTGGGGGAGGGATAGATAGAGAGGGAATGCCGGGGTTACTTGAAGTTTGAGAAATCAATATTCATACCACTGGGCTGTAAGCTGCCCAGGTGAAATATGAGATGCATTTAGCCTCACTCTGAGAAACAGAGGAGACCTAGGCCAGAAAGGTCAGTGTGGGAATGGGAAGGGGAATTAAAGTGTATAGCAACCGGGAGATCAGGTTGGTCCAGGTGGACTGAGCGAAGGTGTTCAGCGAAACGATCGTCCAATCTGCGTTTGAGTGGGAACGTTATGTTACAACTGTACAAGGTGTTGGTGAGGCCACGGTTAGAGTATTGTGTTCAGTTTTGGTCGGCCTGCCACAGGAAATTTGCTGTAACATAGAAACATAGAAAATAGGTGCGGGAGTAGGCCATTCGGCCCTTCGAGCCTGCACCACCATTCAATGTGATCATGGCTGATCGTCCAACTCCGTATCCCATACCTGTCTTCTCTCCATACCTTCTGATCCCTTTAGCCACAAGGGCCACATGTAATGCCCTCTTAAATATAGCTAATGAAGTGGCCTCAACTACCTTCTGTGGCAAAGAATTCCAGAGATTCACCACTCTCTGTGTGAAAAATGTTTTTCTCATCTCGGTCCTAAAAGATTTCCCCCTTATCCTTAAACGGTGACCCCTTGTTCTGGACTTCCCCAATGAAGGGAACAATCTTCCTGCATCTAGCCTGTCCAACCCGTTAATTTTGAAAGTTTCTGTAAGATCCCCCCTCAATCTTCTAAATTCTAGTGAGTACAAGCCGAGTCTATCCAATCTTTCTTCATATGAAAGTCCTGACATTCCTGTTGAACTGGAAAGTGTACAGAGAAGATTTATGAAGATGTTGCCAGGACTTGAGCTAGTTGGAGAGGTTGGTCGTTCCAGGACTGCATTCCTTGGAGCAAAGGAGGTGGGAGGTGATCTTATAGATGTGTATAAGATCACAAGGGGAGCAGGTAGGATAGATGAACAGTACTTTACCGAGATGAACAGTACTTTACCGGGGAATCAAGAACCAGAGGACATGCATTTAAGTTGCAAGGAGAAATATCAAATAGGAATCTGAGGGGCAACTTTTCACACAGAGGGTGGCGGGTGTATGGAATGAGCTGCCAGAGGAAGTGGTTGAGGTAGGTACATTAAAAAAATGTATTGGGCATGTTTATGGATAGGAAATGTTCAGTGGGATGTAGGACACATGGAGGAGTATTCTGTAATTAATGTCTGCACATGAGTCAGAGGCGCAGTCACACTATCGTGGACTTGCATTAATTTGAGCAATTATCTTGTTTAAGAAGGAACTGCAGATGCTGGAAAATCGAAGGTAGACAAAAGTGCTGGAGAAGCTTAGCGGGTGCAGCAGCATCTATGGAGCAAAGGAAATAGGCGACGTTTCGGCCCGAAAACATTGTCTATTTCCTTTGCTCCATAGATGCTGCTGCAGCCGCTGAGTTTCTCCAGCACTTTTGTCTACTTGAGCAATCATCTTACTTTGCATGTCTGTCCAATGAGTCCATTTTGTATTTCAAAGTTGAATGAGAAACATAAAGCTGTCTGCATGCGAATATTTTATTTTAGTTTAGTTCAGTTTACAGATACGGCACAGAAACAAGCCCTTCGGCCCACCGAGTCCGCTCCGACCAGCGATCCCCGCACACTAACACTATCCTACACACACTAGGGACAATTTACACTTATACCAAGCCAATTAACCTACAAACCTGCACGTCTTTGGAGTGTGGGAGGAAACCGAAGATCTCGGAAAATGATCACGGGGTGAACGTACAAACCCCGTACAGACAGCACCCATGGTTGGGATCGAACCTGGGTCTCCGGCGCTGCAAGCGCTGTAAGGCAACAACTCTGCCGCTGAGCCACCATTAATTGGACAAATGTGGGAATTGACAACAGTCCAGGAAGTTTCCTCTGGCTTCTCGGTGTGGAAGACTTCTGAAAATAACTACATTTCTTGGCAGACCCTCATTACATTTCCAAATGAGAATGTCAGCCATGAAAAAGTAGTATAATTACACAGAGTTTTACATAATTTCCCAACAGGAAGAATAATGTGGAAATAAATCAACAGATACAAGAGCTTGTGGCAGCTGTGGACTCCAAGAAGACCATATCCTTATATCAACAATTACACAGTCAAGACCACTGCCGGGCGGCCTGGTGGCTCAGCGGTAGAGTTACTGCCTTACAGCGCTGGGGACCCGGTTTCGATCCCGACTACTGCTGTCTGTATGGCGTTTGTACGTTCTCCCCGTGACCTGCGTGGGTTTTCTCCGAGATCTTCGGTTTCCTCTCACATTCCAAAGACGGTATACATGTAAATTGTCCATAGTATGTGTCGGATTGTGTTAGTGTGTGGGGATCGCCGGTCGGCACAGAGTCCGTGGGCCAAAGGGCTCGTTTCCACGCTGTATCTCAAACCTAATCTAAAATAAACTCAACTGTACTGAATTAAATCCTCCTGCGTAAGTGCTATTCACTACTGACTCCCCTCTCCCAATACCACCAAATAATCTCTTTAATCTTCCCCTTTCCTCTCTCTATTGTACGTGAGTTTGACGTGATCGTATTTATGTCGAGTACATTGGATTTGCAAAAACTTTGGAGTAGTTGGAGTAACTCAGCGGGTCCGGCAGCATCTCTGGAGGGAAGGAATGGGTGATGTTTCGGGTCGAGATCCTTCGTCAGACTGAGAGTCAGGGGTGGGGGAGTTACACAGATAAGGAAGTGTAAAGGGCTTGTCCTACAAGCATGCAACTCTATGCGATTAGCGCGACTCTATGCGATTAGCGCGGGGCCGGTCCCACTTCGATCGCCGGAGCCGTGCGGAATTGTGCGGAGTGCGTCCCGACATCGCGCGGGGCTCCGAAAAACTTTGACTGTTCAAAAATTCCGCGCGGCAACGGCTTGTTGGCTCGCAGTCGACTCGACGCGTTACACACCGCCTCAACATCGTGCCTCCGTGACCCTCCCTGTAGGTGCCTCCATGACCCTCTATGTGTGTGGCTCCGTAGCCCTCTGTGTGTGTGTGTGTGTGCCTCTGTGCCCCTATCAGTCCTGGCGAACTTACCTTAGACTTAGCTCCAAGTTTGCCTCACTTTGCGCCGCGTTGCGCCACTCACCGGACGTCCGCGCGGCCCCTGCTGCCGGTTTGGTCGTGCTTGCCGAATGCAGGCACATGCTGGTGGGAACGTCCCTGTACAGGGGATCACCCGACCTCCGCGCGGCCCCCACTTCTAGTTTGATCGCGTTCAGCACATAGTGTTGCATGCTTGTAGGACAGGCCCTTAAGGTGTGAGAACGAGACACCAAAGGGGGTGGAGATCAAGGAATATGTAGAAGAGATCAGTGTCAGCTGGAACAGTAAGGTCAGTGTGGGAATGGGAGGGGGAGTTGAAGTGTTTAGCAACTGGGAGATCGGGTAGGTTTAGGCGGACTGAGCGGAGGTGTCCGGCGAAACGATCACCGAGCCTGCGCTTGGTCTCGCCGATATACAAGAGTCCACACCTGGAACTGCGGATACAGTAGATAAGGTTGGAGGAGGTGCAAGTCAACCTCTGCTTCACTTGGAAATACTGTCGGGATCCTTGGATGGAGTGAAGGGAGGAGGTCCTTGGATGGAGTCGAGGGTTGAGGACAACAAGGTATTAATTTAGTAAAGCTATTGCTTGTACCTTCAGAGCTCCTCCCAGTCTCTGGTACGTTTTTTTTATTTCTCCTCCATCTGTGAGATTTGTTTGTTTCCATTATCATAACCAACATTTAGTTACCAGGGAACACGAGTTGAATTTGCATCTTAAAGGAAACCTGAATGAAAGGATTTAATGTTGTTTGTCAAAGGCAGCAGATTTTTTTGTCCTGTGCATGGAATACAAAAAGGAAAAAAGTTTAATTGGCACCGAGCAGTCGGCGTATTGTATCTTTAAAACTGAAGATGGACACAAAATGCTGGAGTAACTCAATGGGTCAGACAGCATCTCTGGAGAGAAGGTAGACAAAAATGCTGGAGAAACTCAGTGGGCGAGGCAGCATCTATGGAGCAAAGGAATAGGCCAATTTTCGGGTCAAGACACTTCTTCAGAGACAGAATAGGTTTTGAAGAAGGGTCTCGACCCGTAAGGTCAACTATTTCTTTTTTCCGGCGATGCTGCCTGAGTTACTCCAACGTTTTGTGTCTATCTGCGATATGATACGATACGATAGAACTGTATTGAAACACAGGAGGGAAATTGATCTGCCAGCCGTCATAAAACACAAGAAGGACAGAAGGGGGAGGAGTTGTCCAGTTCGATAGCCACAGGGAAGAAGGATCTCCTGTGGTGTTCTGTGCTGCATCTTGGTGGAACCAGTCTGTTGATGAAGCTGCTCCTCGGGTTGACCAGTGTGTCATCTTCGGTTCGAACCAGCATCTGCAGTTCTTCCTACGCACTCCGTATTTTTTTTAATTGTACTCCACGAATTGTACTTCCCGTTAGGTCCAGACTTCCAATTGTGGCTGCATAGTTGGTTGTGTTTCTCATCAAAAAATAAGGCAATAACAGAGAAAGTAGACAATAGAGAACTGACTATCGTGGCTTGATAAATGGATAGCTGGTGACATTTGTCATACCAGCTCATGGATAATAGCCACTTAGGTGACCAATAATAACGTTGATGCATTTCAATGATTTATTCTTTAACATTCCTTCATTTGTTTCAGCCTCCAGGCTTGTTTATCTCTTTCCTCCATTTCTATTTTATTTCTGAAAAAAACCACAGCCAATGTGGCAGTTCACACAAAGAAGAGATTACTTTGGCTTGGCCAAGCTGGCCATCTGTGAGTCACGTCGCCAGGCGGAAGAGCGCTCTGCCCGAGCCGGCTGCCTGCCCCTTTTCCGGGTCACGTCCGCGCCCGGGTGGTGTTAGAGAGGGACTACGCATGGTCCACGGACGGACAGGGTGGACACAAAGCTGGAGTAACTCAGCGGGTCAGGCAGCATCTCTGGAGAGAAGCAATAGGTGACGTTTCACGTCAAGTCCATTCTCCAGACCTTCAAAGGTGCTTGAACTCATAGATGGGTCTCGACCCAAAACGTCACCTATTCCTTCGCTCCATAGAAGCTGCCTCACCCGCTGAGTGTCTCCAGCACTTTTATCTACCTTTGATTTTTCCAGCATCTGCAGTTCCATCTTAAACATTTCGTGAACTCATAGATGTTCCTTCAGAGGTGACAGAGACAATAAATGGTCGGAGAAACAATGTTGGGTGCTTGGACAGCTCCTATTCTTGCCCCACACAAAACAACAATCTCAGGCAAGCAAGAGACATCCCATAATTGCATTTGTTCCACGCCGCTTTCAAGCTCTGAAAAATTGGTTGGTCCACATTGACATTCACTGGGTGTCAAGAAAGAGCTAGATTTGCTCTGCTGATGCAAATTAATTTTATTGCAACCGTTTAATGCCCGTAATTCATATCAAAATGATCCTGTTAATGGCTTGATTTACAGTCCAGTCGTGTCTTTCAACTTTAGAGGCCCAGAAAGATCAATAAATCCGTGGATTATCATCCCTGCAGGTAATAAAATGTTTATAGAGGTTTCACAAATGTAATGATTTTTTTTTTACATTGCCTCGTTTTATTTGGTGTCTTTTTTCTTGCTCTCTTAATCTTCTAACTTGCCCCCATTTTTACTCCCCTGTCCAAATCACTTTGGACCTTATTTTGACTCGAAAATCATCCTCTTTCTCTCCTGTTATTTTGGTTAATTGGCTTTGGTAAAATTGTCAATTGTCAATCGGTGTGTAAGGCAGTGCCGGTGTATCGGGATCGGTGGCTGGTGCAGACTCGGTGGGCACCAAGGCGTGTGGGTTTGTAGGTCAATTGGCTTCTGTCAATTGGCCCGTGCTATAGAGGGAGTGGAAAGTGGGATAACATAGAACCAGCGTGAACGGGTGATCGATGGGCAGCATGGACTCTGTGGACCGACTGGCCTGTTTCCATGCCTCCAACGCTAAACTAACCTAAGCGGTGGAGGCCAACGCCAACACAAGGCTGCTGGATGTGAAGTAAGTACCACCTACGATATGATACGATACAATACGATAGAACATTATTTATCCCAGGAGGGAAATTGATCTGCCAACCGTCATAATTAGTTAGCATTCTAACGAAAGGATTTGAGTATAGGAGCAGGGAGGTTCTACTGCAGTTGTACAGGGTTTTGGTGAGGCCACACCTGGAGTATAGCGTACAGTTTTGGTCTCCAAATCTGAGGAAAGACATCCTTGCCATAGAGGGGGTACAGAGAAGATTCACCAGACTGATTCCTGGGATGTCAGGACTTTCATATGAGGAAAGACTGGATAGACTTGGCTTGTACTCGCTGGAATTTAGAAGATTGAGGGGGGATCTTATAGAAACTTACAAAATTCTTGAGGAGTTGGACAAGCTAGATGCTGGAAGATTGTTCCCGATGTTGGGGGAGTCCAGAACAAGGGGTCACAGTCTAAGGATAAGGGGGAATTCCTATAGGACCGAGATGAGGAAAACATTCTTTACACAGAGAGTGGTGAGTCTCTGGAATTCTCTGCCACAGAAGGTAGTTGAGGCCAGTTCATTGGCTATATTCAAGAGGGAGTTAGATGTGGCCCTTGTTGCTAAAGGGATCAGGGGGTATGGAGAGAAAGCAGGTACGGAATACTGAGTTGGATGATCAGCCATGATCACATTGAATGGTGGTGCAGGCTCGAAGGGCCGAATGGCCTACTCCTGCACCTATTTTTCTATGTTTCTATAAAAACACAAGATACATGAAACATGAAATTAAAATGATGAGTGGAAAGCATTGTGGATGTGCAAAGATTGGGGGTGGGCAGGGGGATGGTGGGGGGTGTGGGGGTGGGGTGGGGGGGATCTATAGTCAGTGGTGGAGGAAGGTGGGGAACTCCAGGAGCAGCAAGAATGGAGAAAGCTGGCTCCATGGGATGGTCCTCCCACGCACGCCGAAACAACAATGCCAGGAGAAGAAGCTGTGGAGATGATTGCAGACACTGCAAACCCAAGGTGTTAGCCACAAGTGGCCCACACTCAGCAAAAGATAAAGGCATGACTTGAATGCCAAGCAAAAATAAAATTGCAGATGCTAGAAATGCAGCAATTCAGAAATTGCACATTAGCCAGGGTGACACGGTGGCGCAGCGGTAGAGTTGCCGCCTCTCAGCGCCAGAGACCCGGGTTTGATCCTGACTACGGGTGCCATCTGTACAGAGTTTGTGCGTTCTCCCTGTGACCCGCGTGGGTTTTCTCCGGGAGCTCTGGATCCTTCCCCACACCCCCAACGGAGGTTAATTGTAGGTTAATTGACTTCTGTAAGTTCACATTATAGGAGTAGAATTACGCCATTCGGCCCATCGAGTTCACTCCGCTGTTCAATGATGGCTGATCAATCGCTACCCGAGCACAATATGAATATCTCTGCTAAGCTGCCCATGTGAAATATGGAGTGCTGTTCCTCCAATTTGCGTTTGGCCTCACTCTGACAGTGGAGGAGGCCCAGAACTGAAAGGTCAATGTGGGCAAGTTGGTCTTTGTCCCAAATGGAGCCCAACAGCAGGCAGTACCTTTCCCTTGGCGGCAGCCGTTTATCAGCCGCCTCCGTTTGGTGTGGGAGGCCTAGAACTGTCCTTTTTGCTAATAAGTCAGTCGCTGACATTTTAATGGCAGAGCTGACAAAACATTATTGTTTTTTTGAAAGTTCATCAGCCCCATTGTACATGCGCATTTGCAGTGAATAAATGCACCGAATCGTGCATTGAAAACCAGTTCATCAAATAAACTTGTACTTTGTAAAACCCCACCAATAAAAAAAAAAACAAGAAACATGCCAGAGACACCCAGAAGTTCGACGGCTTTGATGGAAAGAGAAACCGAGTTATTGTTTCAGCCGTTCATCAGACTTTCACCTGAAATGTTAACCCTGTTTCTCTCTTCTCAGATGGTGCCAGACCTGCACATTGTTTCGGGCATTTTCTAATATTTATGTGAGGGTTCCTCTTGTCCTCTGGTAGCCGATCGTCTGGGCAACGTTGGCCACTGGTGCGCCGGGGTGGCACGGTGGAGCAGCGGTAGAGTTGTTGCCTTACAGCGTCTGCGGTTCGATCCCTACTACAGGCGCTGTCTGTACGGAGTTTGTACGTTCTCCCCGTGACCTGCATGGGTTTTCTCCGAGATCTTCGGTTTCCTCACACGCTCCAAAGACGTACAGGTTTGTAGGTGAATTGGCTTCTGTAATTAGTCCTGAATATGTAGGATAGAGCTGGTGTATGTGTGGTTGCTGTCTGGGTTGGACTCCGGTGGGCCAAAGCCCTTGTTTCCACCCTGTGGAATTGATTAGTACGGGTGTCGGGGATTATGGGGAGAAGGCAGGAGAATGGGGTTTGGAGTGACAGATAGAACAGCCATGATTGAATGGTAGCGTAGACTTGTTGGGCTGATCGGCTAATTCTACTACTACTGCTGACTTATGATCCAATGGTCTTCTGATCTTGTGATCCTATGTAACTCCAGACTAAACACACAAACAAACAAATCTCTGGTCTTTCCCACGCTGCAGGGTTGCAGGTCACTGGGGATCCTGAGAGGAAGTAGATCAAAGAAACTAAACATTGTGAGGTAGCGGCTCTACCACTGTGCCGTTGGGTCGCCCAGGCATCTTGTGCAATGCTGAGGTTTAGTTTAGAGATACGGCGCGGAAACAGGCCCTTCGACCCGCCGAGTCCGCCCCGACCAGCGATCCCCACACATGAACATGAGGGAATATTTACATTTCAAACCAAGCCAATTAACCTGCAAACCTGTACATCTGGGAAGAAACCCATGCGGTGACGGGGAGAATGTACAAGGTGAGCTGCAAGTTAGGAGGCATGGAGCAGACCTACTGCAGTTTCATGGGAAATTCTTACGTTGAGGTTGAGATTTAATGCGATTGGGATCATGGCAGAGAAAGCAGTGCGGACGTGTGAGCTGGTACTAGACTTCCCACAGTATTTCACACAGTGGCTTGCAAACGTTTTCATACCCCTTGAACTTTTCCACATTTTGTCACGTTACAACCACAAATGTACATGTATTTTATTGGGATTTTATGTGATAGACCAACACAAAGTGGGGCATAATTGTGAAGTGGAGGAAAATGATACATGGTTTCCAAATTTTATTACAAATAAAAAAAACTGAAAAGTGTGGCGTGCAAAAGTATTCAGCCCCCCCTGAGTCAATACTTTGTAGAACTACCTTTCGCTGCAATTACAGCTGCATCTTTTGGGGTATGTCTCTATCAGCTTTGCATGTCTAGAGACTGAAATTTTTGCCCATTCTTCGTTGCAAAATAGCTCAAGCTCAGTCAGATTGGATGGAGAGCGTCTGTGAACAGCAATTTTCAAGTCTTGCCAGAGATTCTCAATTGGATTTAGGTCTGGACTTTGACTGGGCCATTCTCACACACGAATATGATTTGATCTAAACCATTCCATTGTAGCTCTGGTTGTATGTTTAGGGTCGTTGTCCTGCTGGAAGGTGAACCTCCGCCCCAGTCTCAAGTCTTTTGCAGACTCTTCCAAGAAGGTTTTCTTCCAAGATTGCCCTGTATTTGGCTCCATCCATCTTCCCATCAACTCTGACCAGCTTCCCTGTCCCTGCTGAAGAAAAGCATCCCCACAGCATGATGTTGCCACCACCATGTTTCACAGTGGGGATGGTGTGTTCAGGGTGATGTGCAGTGTTAGTTTTCCGCCACACATAGCGTTTTGCATTTAGGCCACAAACTTCAATTTTGGTCTCATCAGACCAGAGCATCTTCCTCCACATGTTTGCTGTGTCCCCCCACATGGCTTGTGGCAAACTGCAAACAGGACTTCTTATGGCTTTCTTTCAACAATGGCTTTCTTCTTGCCACTCTTCCATAAAGGCCTGATTTGTGGAGTGCACGACTAATAGTTGTCCTGTGGACAGATTCTCCCACCTGAGCTGTGGATCTCTGCAGCTCCTCCAGAGTTACCATGGGCCTCTTGGCTGCTTCTGTGATCAATGCTCTCCTTGCCTGGCCTGTCAGTTTAGGTGGACGGCCATGTCTTGGTAGGTTTGCAGTTGTGCCATACTCTTTCCATTTTCGGATGATGGATTGAACAGTGCTCCGTGAGATGTTCAAAGCTTGGGATATTTTTTATAACCTAACCCTGCTTTAAACTTCTCCACAACTTTATCCCTGACCTGTGTTCCTTGGGCTTCATGATGCTGTTTATTCACTAATGTTCTCTAACAAACCTCTGAGGCCTTCACAGAACAGCTGTATTTATACTGAGATTAGATTACACACAAGTGGATTCTATTTACTAATTAATTTCTGAAGGCAATTGTTTGCACTGGATTTTATTTAGGGGTATCAGAGTAAAGGGGGCCGAATAGTTTTGCATGCCACACTTTTCAGTTTTTATTTGTAATAAAATTTGAAAACCATGTATCATTTTCCTTCCATTTCACAATTATGCCCCACTTTGTGTTGGTCTATCACATAAAATCCCAACAAAATACATTTACGTTTGTGGTTGTAACGTGACAAAATGTGGAAAAGTTCAAGGGGTATGAAAACTTTTGCAAGTCACTGTATATCCCAATGACAGCTATGGGGAACCTGTTGCGAAGATGGGAGCAGAATTGGGCCATTCGGCCCATAGAGTCTACTACCCCATTCAATCATGGCTGATCTATCCCTCTCAACCCCATTCTCCTGCCTTCTCCCCATAACCCCTGACACCCGTACTGTACTAATCATGTATTTATCTATCTCTGCCTTAAAAATATCCTTTGACTTGGCTTCCACAGCCTCCTGTGACAATGAATTCCACAGATTCACCACCCTTAAATCCTTCCTAAAGGAACGTCCTTTAATTCTGAGGCTATGACGTCTGGTCCCGGACTCTCCCACTAGTGGAAACATCCTTTCCACATCCACTCTATCCAGGCCTTTCACTATTCGGTAAGTTTCATTGAGGTCCCCCCTCATCGTTCTAAACCCCAGCAGGTAGAGGCGCAGTGCTGTCAAATGCTCATCATATGTTAACCCACTCTTTCTAGGGATCATTCTTGTAAACCTCCGCTGGACCCTCTCCAGAGCCAACACATCCATCCTCGGCTATCGGGCCCAGAATTGCTCACAATACAGTTTCTCAGAGAGGTTTCTCTGAGAATTGACCCTTTACTGATGGTCACATCATTATGTATTAATTCTTCAGTTTCTTCCCAGCTGTTATCAGGCAACTGAATCATCCTACCACAACTAGAGAGCAGTCCTGAACAACAGCCTGCCTCATTGGTGACCCTCGGACTATCTTTGATCGGACTTTAATGCCATAAATGTTATCATGTATGTGTAAACTGTGACTGACTCGGTTGTAATCAGGTATTGTCTTTCCACTGTCTGCTTAGCCCGCAACAAAAGATTTTGACTCTACCTCGGTGCACGTGACAATAAATCAAACTGTTGCTCAGAATTGCCTGACTTAGCGATACCTCGTGCAATGAAGGCAGCCAGCAGTGGCAATGTCGAGACGCCCATTGCATGAGCTACATGAAGCTGGACTAAAGACCAAATGCTGGAGTAACGCAGCGGGACAGGCAACGTCTCTGGAGAGAAGGAATGGGTGACGTTTTGGGTCAAGACCCATCTTCAGACAGAGTCAGGAGAGAGGGAGCGTGGAGATATGGAAGGGTAGGGTGTGAAAACGGCAGATGCAAGCAGACGATGATGGGGAAATGTAGAATGGAATCACAGAGAGGGAGTAGCGAGAGAGGATTCCCATCGGAGAGAGGAGGAGAACCTCTTCGTCTGAAGAAGGGTCTCGACCCGAAACGTCGCCCATCTCCTTCGCTCCTTAGATGCTGCTGCACCCGCTGAGTTTCTCCAGCCTTTTGTGTAACCCCTTCTTCAAAGTAAGCATACCTTGAGGAGATTTCACAGCGCTGGACTAAACTGGTTTCAGCGCATTTTAAGTGCTTTGGAATCCCCCACTCAGTTCTGAAATTGCCCAGTCAGGTCTCTGAAAGTCACAAATGTTCTTTGTAAAAGCAGGAAAAGAAAACAACTAAAAAAGCACAATTGGCTTGGAAATGTACCAAGGCAGTTTCAGAATGTCCATAGGTTGCAGTTTAGGTTAGATTAGTTTAGTTTCAGTTTCAGTTTAGTTTATTGTCACATGTACCAAGGTACAGTGAAACCCTTACATGCTAACCGCCAGTCAGTGGACGTTCAGTTTAGATATACAGCATGGAAACGGGCCCTTTGGCCCACCGAGTCCGTGCCACACCAATGATCACCCCGTACACCAATTCTATCCTGCACACAGGGATAATTTTACAGAAATCAATTAATCTACACACTTGCACGTCTTTGAAGGAAGTCAGAGCACCAGGAGAAAACCCACGCGGTCACAGGTAGAATGTGCAGACTCCACACAGACAGCACCCTGACAGTAGCCACTAGGGGGCGCCGCACTGAAGGCAGCCTCTGCCTACAGTCTGTTTGTTTTTCTATCTTTAAAAAAAATTTTAGTTAGTTTTAAAAGTATGTTTCTTTAGTTTCTTTACCTTTTCTATTTGGGGGAGGGGGATAGGGTAAGGGGGAAACCGCTTCCCAGTCACTTCCTGGTGAGGATGTGACTATTCTCCGAGTTGTGTCCTCGCCCCTCTCCTCGCGGCTTACCACTTGGATTGGAGCGGCCTTTCCTGCCGAGGACCAGAACAGAGCACCAGCAATGGCGGCGCAGCGCTGGATTCACCGTGGAGCGGGCAGTGTCTTCCCTGGGTTCGCCATGGAAGTTCTGGAGAGTTGGGCCTGCTGCATCTACATCGGGGCTGTGGCCTGCAGAGCTTCCAGCACGGCCGACGCTGTCTTCAACATCGCAGAGACCTGGGACCCTTTGCCGAGGGCCGCCAACGTTGAATCTCCACCTATGGACTTCAGGGAGCTGTGGACTTGGTAGGAGGTGGCCGTTTCGGATGTCCAAGCTGCGGAGGATGTCCTCCAGTCCCGACGTCGGACATCCATCACCCCAGCGAGCGGACCTGAACATCGCCCCCCCCCCCCCCTCCGACCATGGGAGGACAACTGAGGAGGATGATTGAATTTTGGAGCCTTCCCTCACAGTGGGAAACTTTGATCCTGCTCTGTGTGGGGATGTTTGTGTAAAGGCTATCGTGTTCTGTGCTCTTTATTATTGGTATGGCCGTATGGTGACCACACAGTTCACGGTACCAATTGGTACATGTGATAAATAAATGTATCTTGTAGTCAGGATCGAACCCAGGTGTAACTCTACTACTGTGCCACTGTGCTACAATAGTTCTGAGCTACAGTGTGGAAAGAAGGATGGAAATGAATACTGCATGAATGCTGACTTCATAGCATGCGGGTTTGGCACCAAGTAAACATGCCATGGACGTACGATCTCAGAACATAGAACAGTACAGCATTGGATCAGGCCCTTCGGCCCACAATATCCATGTGGAACACTGTCAGGTAAACTACTCTCCTCTGCTTACTGTGCTATATTGGTGTGGATTATGCATGGAAGTGTCCAGACCAATTTTGCAATGGGTGCAATTTTACTTGGAAGTGATCATGGCATGGTGGTGCAGCGGTAGAGTTGCTGCCTTACAGCGCCAGACACCCGGGTTCGATCCCCACTGCGGGTGCTGTCTGTACGGAGTTTGTACGTTCTACCCGTCACCCATCTGTGTTTTCTCTGGGTGCTCCGGTTTGCTCCCACACTCCAAAGACGTACAGGTTTGTAGGTTAATCAGCTTGGGTTTGTATACTTGGTATCAGTGTATATTGCCCCAGTGTGTGTAGGTTTGTGTTAATGTGTCACAAGTCAAAAGTCAAGTCAAACAAACTTTATTGTCATTTAGAAATACATCGATATATCCAATTCCAAACAAAATTCTGTTGCATTTGGTTCCCTGTGCAACACGATAATTAACAGAAGGATAAACTGGGAAAAAAAATGGATAAAAGGATAAATAGACAATGGTGGCAGCCCATTACATGGCATTCAGGAGTCTGATGGCTCGTGGGAAGAAGCTGTTGCAGAACCTTGATGTTCTGCTCCTTAAGCTACGATATCTTTTGCCCGAGGGCAGCAGAGTGAACAGTCCGTGATGGAGATGTGTGGGGTCTTTTATAATACTGCTGGCCTTAGACACGCAACGTTTGGTCGCAATATCCCCGATTGAGGGGAGAGAAGTCCCGATTTTTCCGCTGTCCTCGCCACTCTCTGCACGTACTTCCAGTCGGAGTCTTTACAGTCCCCAAACCAGACAGAGATACAGCTGGTCAAAATACTCTCTATGGTGCCCCTGTAGAAAGTGGTGAGGATGGGATGGGGAGGTGAGCTCTTCTCATCCGGCGCAGAAAGTGCAACCGCTGCTGCGCTCTCTTAACTGTTGATGAGATGTTATTTGACCAGGTCAGACTGTTAGTGATCTGCACCCCCAGGAATTTAGTGCTACTGACCAACTCCACATCACGGTCATTGACTGTGCCGGTTTTTCCTGAAGTCGACGATGACCTCCTTTGTTTTTTCGACATTCAGGATCAGGTTGTTCGTATTGCACCAGTCTACCAGTTGTTTCACCTCCTCCCTGTAAGACAGCTCATTGTCGTCCCTGATGAGGCCCACCACTGTTGTGTCATCTGCGTACTTCATGATGTGGTTTGTACTAAACCTGGCACAACAGTCGTGGGTCATCAGGGTAAACAGCAGTGGTCTCGGGACACGTGTGCGGGGATCGCTGGTCTATGTGGCCTCAGTGGGCCAAAGGGCCTGTTTCCGCGCTGTATCTCTAAACTAAACTAAACGATAGTGGTTTTTGCGTGAATCTTGCCCAAGACCTGTGATTAGCGGTTATTGCACTTAATCATCCTATTTTTCTATTCAATTAATTCAAAGCATTTTTTTTCTACATCTATCAAAAACCCTGCTGTGTACTAAATCATGTAAGCTTTCTAATAACACCATAGCAATTTGCAATAAAGATTGACGAGCTCCACAGTAACGTTGCCACTTCCAAATATAAAAAAAATGTCCAATTGTCCTAGTTACCTCATGCCCACTGAAGAAAACACATTGAAATATAAAAAGAAATGCAGTGGGAGTAAGTTGTGAATGCAGAAATAAATATTCTATCAGCTTCCATAATTATATGGCGTTGGTCAGATACAAAATAGTAAATGCTGGGTTTATATACAACAAATCATTCTGTTTCTGAATAAAGAAGGTGATTCAAATCTTGAATGCATTTCTATGAACTTCCAACTCATTCTTCCAACGTTCTCCTCAGAGATGGAAACTAATTGGCCTGCTGTGAACTTCCAACTTCCTCTGATTTTACTTCAGAATTGCAATTTTTATTTCAATGCTCGCAAATTAAGGTTCATTTTTTTTTGTTGCAAATTTAGTTTTGTTTGGTTTCGAGATACAGTGCGGAAACAGGACCTTCGGCCCACCGATTCCCTCCGACCAGCGATTCCTGTCCTACTTGGGAAACCTGAACGGAAACCTCTGGAGACTTTGCGCCCCACCCAAGGTTTCCGTGTGGTTCCCGGAGGTTTGTGTCCTCAGGCAACCACCTTCAACTAGCATCGCAACCGGATTTGACTAAAAAAAATTACCGATTTTAAAAACGGAAACCACTTTTCGACCATTAGGGAGACTGACAAAAACGTCCGGGAACCGCACGGAAGCCTTGGGTGGGGCGCAAAGTCTCCAGAGGTTTCAGTTCAGGTTTCCTAAGTGGGACAGGGGCATAACACTATCCTACACACACCAGGGAGAATTTACACTAACACCAAGCCAATTAACATACAAACCCGTAAAGGGCCTGTCCCACCAGCATGCAACTCTATGCGATGAGCCCGACCTAACGTGGTTGCTTGAGCCATCCGGTGTCGCGGGGTCGGTCCCACTTCGATCGCCGGAGCCGTGCGGAATTGTACGGAGTTCGTCCCGACATCACCCGGGGCTCCGAAAAACTGACCGTGTTCAAAAATTCCGCGCGGCAACGGCTTGTCGGCTCGCAGTCGCCTCGACGCATTACACACCGCCTCAACATCGTGCCTCCGTGAACCTATCTGTAGGTGCCTCCGTGACCCTCTATGTGTGTGGCTCCGTGGCCCTCTGTGTGTGGGTGTGCCTCTGTGCCCCTCTCTGTGTGCCCCTCTCTGTCCTGGCGAACTTACCTTGAGACTTTGCTCCAAGTTCGCCGCGTTGCGCCACTCACCCGACCTCCGTGCGGCCCTTGCTGCCGGTTTGGTCGTGCTTGCTGCACGCAGGCGCATGCTGGTGGGAACGGCCCTGTACAGGGGATCACCCAACCTCCAGCGCGGCCCCCGCATCTAGTTTGATCGCGCTCATCGCATGGAGTCGGATGCTGGTAGGACAGGCTTTGGAGTGTGGAAGGAAACCGAAGACCTCGGAGAAAACCCACGCTGGTCACGGGGAGATCGTACAGACTCTGTACAGACAGCACCCATAGTCAGGATCGAACCCTGGTCTCCGGCACTTTAAGGCAGCAACTCTACCTCTGCGCCCCAAAATCTTTTAAAAATGTTGGCTCCGTCAAAAAACCTTCAAAAATAGATTCTCGGACTATTTTTGAGTGGACGTTTACTTTACTTTACCTTGCACTAAATATTCTTTATATTCCCCTTTAGCACGTACTGTATCTGTACGCTGTGGACGGCTCACTTGGAATCCTGTATTTTCTTTCCGCTGACTAGTTAGCATGCAACAAACGATTTTCACGGTATCCCGGTACATGTGACAATAGACAAAACTCAACTAAACGTATTGATGTCGTGCCATGATTTACACTGTGCCAGAATTCCAATTCACTGCCCACTAGTTCCATCTTAGTGCTTGTATCATCATAAGTTCATAAATGATAGCAGCAAGATTAGGCCATTTGGCCCATCAAGTCTACTCCGCCATTCAATCATGGCTGATCTATCTTTCCCTCTCAAACCCATTCTTCCCATAACACCTGACACCCGTACTAATCAAGAATCTATCTATCTCTGCCTTTTAAATATCCATTAATGGCCTCCACACCTTTTTGTGGCAATCTCTGCGGTCTATCTCAGTTCTTTGTGCAATATTGTGCCTGTGTTTACGTGTGTCCCATGTTCCTGTGTGGCGACGAACTCAATTTAATGTTCGAGTTTCAGTAGTTATTCTCACAGTTCTATTCTGCAGTGCATGTCAATTTGTAACTTAAAATAGAAAAAAAACAACAATCACTATAGCTACAAAAGTAAATTATCATTTTAATACCTGGAAATGCATTTTTAAATGTTTAGCCTATGGTCACATGTACCGAGGTACAGGGAAAAGCCTTTTGCTGCGTGCTAACCAGTCAGTGGAAAGACAATCCATGATTACAATCGAGCTGTCCACAGTGTACCGACACATGATAAATGGAATAACGTGCATATCGTTCAGTGCAAGATAAGAATCAGAGATATGGACACAAGGAACTGTAGACGCTGGCAAGCACTTTGCATTGAACACAAAGTGCTGGAGTAACTCAACGGGTCAGGCAGCATCTCTGACGGACATGGATATGCGGCATTTCAGGTTGGGACCATTCTTCAGATTGGGTATCTGTGCATGGGTTCGTAAGATTTGACCCATTAACCCTAACCTGAGAGAAACATGAGCCCTTTAGAACGTCATTTCCGCAATGTGGAACCGAGCTTCTCTGTGGCACAAAATGCTGCAGTAACTTAGTGGGATAAACGAGGATGTTGGGGAAAATGAGGATCTTGCTAGGACTCAAGGGTCTGAGCTATTGGGAGAGGTTGAGTAGGCTGGGCCTCTATTCATTGGAGCGCAGGAGGATGAGGGGTGATCTTGTAGACGTATATAAACTCATAAGAGGAATAGATCGGGTAGATGCACAGAATCTCTTGCCCAGAGTAGGGGAATCGAGGACCAGGGGACATATGTTTATGGTGAAGGAAAACATTTAATAGGAATCTGAGGGATATCTTTTCCACACAATATGAGTGGGTGTATGGGACGAGCTGCCAAAGGAGGTAGTTGAGGCTGGGACTATCCCAACATTTCATAAACAGTTAAACAGGGACATGGATAAGACAGGTTTGGAGCGATATTGGCCAAACACGGGCAGGTGGGACTAATGTGGCTGGGGCATGTTGGCCGGTTTGTGCAAGTTGGGATGAAGGGCCTGTTTCCTGGAACTCTAAAAGAAATAGGTGACATTTTGGGTCGAGACCCTTCTTCAGACTGAGTCAGGGAAGGGGAAAACTAGAGGTATGAAGAGGTATGGAATGAATCAAAGCCAGCAACGATAACCAAGGTAAGGTGGAGCCCACAATGGTCCAATGTTGGCTGTGGAAGAGACGATGATGAAGGGCTATGAACAGTGAAGATGGCAGGATGGCTAGGATGGGGGAGGGCCGGGGAAAGGGGCAATGCTGGGGTTAATAGAAGTTAGAGAAACCAATATTCATAACACAGTCTAGTAAACTGCCCCACCTGACATCAACATAGCACAGGAACAGGCCATTTGGCCCACACTGACTGTGCTGAACATTATGCCAAGATAAACTAATGTCATCCGTCTATACATAATTAATATCCTTCCATTCCCTGCATCTCCCTGTCCCTATCTACAAACCTCTTAAAATTACACCATTGTATCTGCCTCCACCAACCATCATGGACGATCACTCAAAATGAGTTTGACTGTCCTCTCATGGTGGATGCCTGTGCGTGACTTTGTTTAACGTGGGGAGACTGGTGCACAGACAGCCACCCCACGGTCCTTGACAGATGCGGGTCAGGATCCAGTGGCATGGAGTCCAAGACGACTGGGGACCCTTTTCTGCTGCAGCCTTCATCCGCCTTCCCAGCTGTTGTGACGCTCCACTAAAGTCAGCCATCGTCCTCCGCCTGTTCCACTATTGAGGTCTTGGTTGGATTGATCATGGACCTCCCCCTCGACCTTACTGCCATGGGTGGCCCTACCAGGAGCATCGCTCCAGACGGCATCGCTCTCAGAATCTCAGGTCGACACAAGCTTCTCCATCACAACAAGGTGACAGCTCCACCACCAGCCCTGGCAGGGATTTTAGAATGGAGATAAGGGAGAATTTATTTAGCCTAGAGGGTGACAAATCTGTGCAGGAAGGAACTGCAGATGCTGGTTTAAACCAAAGATAGACACAAAAAGCTGGAGTAACTCAGCGGGACAGGCAGCATATCTGGAGAGAAGGAATGGGTGACGTTTGGGGTCGAGACCCTTGTTCAGACTGAACGATTTTCTGTGGGATTCATATCACAGATGCCTGAGGAGGCCAAGACATTGAGTATTTTTAAAGCAGAGGTTGAAGGGTTCTTGGTTAGTAAGGGTGTCAAAGATTAAGGGGAAATGGCAGGAAAATAGAACGTCCATGATTGAATGGCAGAGTGCATTTGATGGACCAAATGGTTTAATACTATGAATAATAATATTAATTACAATAATATTAATAATATCATTCGTAACTGTCACTGTATGTCATGTTGTTACTTGTGGGCGGAGCACCAAGGCAAATTCCTTGTATGTGAATACTTGGCCAATAAACTTACTTATATCACCTTAATGTTACCCAAGATGGACACAAAAAGCTGGAGTAACTCAGCGGGACAGGCGGCATCTTTGGAAAGAAGGAATGGGTGACACTTCCGGTCTCGACCCTTCTACAGAAGTTATGCCCTCTATAGAAACATAGAAAATAGCTGCAGGAGTAGGCCATTCGGCCCTTCAAGCCAGCACCGCCCTTCAATTGATCATGGCTGATCATCTAAAATTAGTACCGTGTTCCTGCCTTCTCCCCATATCCCTTGATTCCGTTAGCCCTAAGATCCAAATGTAACCCTCTCTTGAAAACATCCAGTGAATTGGCCTCCACTGCCTTCAGTGGCAGGGAATTCCACAGATTCACAACTCTCTGGGTGAAAATGTGTTGTTTTTTTTTCTCATCTCAGTCATAAATGGCCTACAATTAATTATTCTTAAACTGTGATCCCTGGTTCACGTGTCTTTGACATTTCCACTGTGGGGCAAAAAAAAAAGAATTTTCTGGATCTTTCCTACTTTGCCTTGCTGATTTAACTCGGCGCTAATTCTGCTTCTCAAAGCACTCGTGAAATTAGAGAAGGTCTTTTCAGCAAGGCTGCAAGTGTGTGATCCAAGTAGACGGCAGCGGACAATTCGTTCCATCATTGCAACACGTTTTAAATGCCAAACGGTTTCTCGACAGCCAGGGGGATTATTCTGGTATGGATTCTAACAAGAGCGATGGGGCGACAAATCTCAACCTCTCTTTCTCAGTTTCGCAGCAAGCGCCCTTGAAAGATCAGGGACACGATCAGACCAGACATTCCCTCGGTTGCTGCCTCTCTTTCTCTCTCTCTCTCTCTCTCTCTCTCTCTCTGTACGGAGGAACTGCAGATGCTGGTTTACACCGAAGATCGACGCAAAGTGCTGGAGTAACTCAGCGGGACAGGCAGTGTCTCTGGAGAGAAGGAATGTGGGGATGTTTCGGGTCGAGACCCTTCTTAAGACTTCAGTCCCACTGAGTTACTCCAACATTTTGTATGTGTGTGTGTGTCTTTCTCTCTGTCTGTACATGTAAATAAGATAGCGGGGATTACATACAGTTGCACCGTACAGTGTCAATTCACTGTGAAGACGCTCACTATAGCGCACACACACACACACACACACACTCGCCACTGACGGACTATAGTGTGTGTGTACTATAGCGAGAGCCTGCAGGGTGAATCGCTGGAGATAAACTCTGAGCGAGGTTTCCGGACTGCAGCGATTGCCCTGGCCAATTTCAGTCCAGACCCACACACACACACATATATACACACACACACACACATATATACACACACACATATATATATACACACACACATATACACACACATATACACACACACATATATACACACACATATACACATACACACACACATATACACATACACACACATAAATACATACACACACATACATTCACACATACATACCCACACACATAAATACACACATACACACACACACACATAAATACATACACACACATACATTCACACATACATTCACACATACACACACACATACACACACATATATACACACACACATATATACACACACATACACACACACACATACACACATATATACACACGCACACATATATACACACACACATATATATACATACACACACACACAAGGCTATGAAGACGCTACCGTTTATCGACCCCCAGCAACTTCCGTGTGATTACATGATCCGTGACTTGAAGCGGTTTGAGAGCACAGTCACAACACACTCGCACAGAGTGAAACCAAAAATGAAATTTAAAGAACGGCGCCCCCCACCTCCACTGCATGCATGTTTCATGTGCCACAAACTATCCTTAAGTCGGCATGGATTTTGTTTTGGTGTTTTGTGGGTTTTTTCCCCATCTGACAACAGAGGTTGAAATCAGAAGAATGTGAGGATTGAGAAGTGGAGAAGTTGCATTTCAACCACCCAAGGATTGACAAGGAATTCTCTGCCACAGAAGGCAGTGGAGGCCAATTCACTGGATGTGTTCAAGAGAGAGTTAGATTTAGCTCTCTTGTGGCTAACGGAACCAAGGGATATGGGGAGAAGGCGGAAACGGGGTACTGATTGGGGATGATCAGCCATGGCGGTGCTGGCTCAAAGGGCCGAATGGCCTCCTCCTGCTTCATTTTTCTATGTTTCGATAGAGGGCATAACTTCTGTAGAAGGGTCTATGAGGAGGGGGCGTCTTATCGATCTTAAGAGGCGTAAGATCTTAAGATCTCAGCTTCTTAAAGAGGCGTTTCAGTAGAGTGGGTGCAACTCTATCCGTGCTGTTTCTAACGGGCAACGGACCAACGTTAAAGCCACCCGCGGCCGAGCTGATGCTGTGATTTTTCGTGTCGGAAGGAACTGCAGATGCTGGTTTAAACCGAAGACAGACACCAAATGCTGGAGTAACTCAGCGGGACAGGCAGCATCTGTGGAGAGAAGGAATGGGTGACGTTTCGGGTCGAGACCCTGATTCTGAAGAACGTCACCCATTCCTTCTCTCCACAGATGCTGCCTGTCCCGCTGAGTTACTCCAGCTTGTTGTGTCTATCTCTGGTTTGGTTTTTCATTGGGGGGGGGGGGGGTGGCGGGATTTGAACCTCCATCGCTCTAGAATCACAGACGTGTAAAATTAAAAGAAGGGGGGGGGGAGAGGGAAGGTAGCCAGTTTTTAAATTAAAAAATCCTGACCGCCAGTTTTGCAGAACAAGTTTAATGAGATAAATGCACTGAACATCAGGCTGGGAATTTGCATGTGGACCCCGGGGGGTTTAAATATAAGGGTCGGGGCTGTTTGGTGAAGATGGGAGCTGTGGTATGAAGGGCACGGGGGGTGGGGGGGGGGGCGATGGGAGGGGAGGGGGGTGTTATATTGGATAGGATGTGTTCTGGGCAGGGAGGGGAGGGGAGGAAAGTGGTTTATATTGGGTAGGGGGTGTACTGGACTGACCAGGGTGGGAGAGAGGGAGGGAGAGAAGCAGAGGGAGAGGGGGGGGGGGTGAGAGGGAGGGGGAGAGAGGAGGGAGGGAGAGAGAGAGAGAGAGGAAGAAAGAGAGGAGAGAGGAGGGGAGAGAGGGAGAGAGAGGAGGGGGAGAGAGGGAGAGAGAGGAGGGGGGAGAGAGGGAGGGAGAGAGGGGAGGGGGGAGAGAGGGAGAGAGAGGAGGGAAGGGAGAGAGAGGGGAGGGGAGAGAGGGAGGGAGAGAGAGGAGGGGAGAGAGGGAGGGAGAGAGGGGAGGGGAGGGAGAGAGGGGAGGGGAGGGAGAGAGGGGAGGGAAGGGAGAGAGAGGGGAGGGGAGAGAGGGAGGGAGAGAGAGGAGGGGAGAGAGGGAGGGAGAGAGGGGAGGGAAGGGAGAGAGAGGGGAGGGAGAGAGAGAGGGAGGGGAGAGAGGGGGGGAGGGAGGGGAGAGAGAGAGAGGAGAGAGGAGGGGAGAGAGGGAGAGAGAGAGAGGGAGAGAGAGAGAAGAGGGGAGAGAAGGAGAGAGAGAGGGAGGGGAGAGAGGGAGAGAGGGGAGGGGGAGGGAGGGGAGGAGAGTGGGTCCGGCTTTACGCGCCGTGCCCGCTTCACCTGGAGCGGATCTCCGTGCCCTGATCTCCAGCAGCCACCCTGTGTGAGTGTGAGTGTGAGTGAGTGTCCGCGCCACCTCCTGGTCAACTGCTCCACATTGGCAAACAAGTGCAGGCAAGGAGGAGGCGGCATCGGCGGCGGCGGCGGCGGTCCCGGGGGCTCGCTGGCTCGCTCTTTATTTTATTACTATGATGATAGACCAACATTAACCCTTCCCACCTCTCCTCTCTCTCTCTCTCTCTCTCTCTCTTTCTCTCCCCTCCTCTCTCCTCCCCTCCTTCCCTCTCTCACACTCTCTCCATCTCTCTCTATCTCTCTCTCTACCACACACACACACACACATACTCACTCACTCACTCTCACACACACACACACACACACACACACACACACACACACAGCAGCTCCGAGCGCCGACGGCTGGACGAGGCGGGGATGGCTGTACGAGCCGCCTTGCAAGCGATCCTGTGCTGCCTTGTGGCCGCCACCACCACCACCAGCACCGCCTGGGCGGAGATCTCCAAGGAGGGAGGCGGCTGCAAGGTGAAGACGGTCACCGTGTCCACACTGCCCGTCTTGCGGGAGAACGACATCAGCTTCCACGGGGCGCTGGCGGCCGAGTCCAAACTCTACCTGTTTGTCCGCAACGACCTGCCCGGCGAGATCTTGGTGGCGGATGATCTGGAGAACACGGAGCTCCCTTACTTCACCCTGGGTGAGTTTGCGTGAGTGCTGAGGGTGAGGGGAGGGGAGGGGAGGGGGGGATATCGAGAGACTCCTGGCCCAGAAAGCCAGATGGTTTGAGGAGCATCTTCAGGTCGAAGCATCAGAATCTGTAAAAGGACGCGCCTCCAGCAGGCGAGGAAGGAATTCCTTCAGCCAGAGGGTTGGTGAATCTGAGAGAACGCGGTGGAGGCCAAGTCGGTGGATATTTCAAACAGCGATAGATAGATTATTGATTAGTGTTGGTGTCAGGGGTTGTGGGGAGAAGGCGGGAGAATGGGGTTGAGAGGGAGAGACAGATCGGCCAAGATTGAATGGTGGGGTAGACTTGATGGGCCGAATGGCCTAATTCTGCTCCTAGAACTTACGAACTTGTATATAACGCCTCCCAACTACTTATTTAAAAAAATATTTCGGATGCCCTTAGAATGGGGACCGGTGCACACTGCCAGTGAATAACGTATTATTATTAATATTAGCAGCATTATTATCATTATTATATTAAACAAACATTTTCTGAAGCGGCGGCGGTGCTGGGAGCGAGACTTTGCCGCTTGTGTGCAGTGAATGAGTTGCGAATGGAAGGATTTTGATTTGATTTGCAAGCGAGCGGCTTGTGAAAGTGGCACATGAGATAGGAGGGAGGTGGAGAGAGGACACACACACTCGCTCACTCACTCACACACACACTCACGCACTCACACTCACACACACACTCACTCATACACACTCACACACACACACACTCACACACACACACTCACACACACTCACTCGCACACACACACACACACACACACACTCACACACTCACACACACTCACTCGCTCACTCGCTCACACACACTCTCACTCGCACACACACACACACACACTCACACACATACACACACACTCACACACACTCTCACTCACACTCACACACACTCACACACTCACTCGCTCACTCGCTCACACACACTCTCACTCGCACACATACACACACACACTCACTCACACACATACACTCACACACACACTCACACCCCCCCCCCACACACACACACATACACATACACACACACTCACACACACACAGACACACACACACTCACACCCCCCCCCCACACACACACACACATACACATACACACACACTCACACATACACACACACTCACACATACACACACACTCACACTCACACTCACACACACTCAGTGCACCGTGGCTTCCATTGTCTTTGCATTGTTGCAGATGTGACCGGGGTCCGGGTCCGGGGGGCGGCCGCTCCAGTGCAGTGGCGCCGCCGTGTTTAGAGGGAGAAATGTGATGACTTTGGTAGAAGCTTTCAGCACTTGAGACGGTGCTGCCCGGCCGGGTGGGCGGGTGGGATGGATGGATGGGGGATGTTTCGCGGTCCTAAAGCCCGCGGTGGTTGCTTGGCGAAAGGGACAAAAAACATAGGCTGAGCACATACAACACACACTCTCACACAGACACTCACACACAGACACAGACACACACACACGCAGACACACACACAGAGACACTCAGAAAAACACACAGACACTCAGACACACACACACAAACACACACACGCAGACACAGACACACACACAGACATTCAGACACACAAAGAGACGCAGACACACCGACGCGGACACACAGACACACACACACATACAGCCACACACACACTCACACGCACACACTCACACTCACACACGCACTCACACAGACACACCCTCACACAGACACACCCTCACACAGACACGCAGACAGACACAGACAGACACACACACACACACACTCACACTCACACTCGGGAACACCAAGGGATGAATGGCAGAGGAATAATTTCCAATTTCTCAGCGTTCACACTTTATCCCCTTGAGTTAGAATTGTTTACATCTGTGTGGGGTTCAGATTAAATGGTAGATTAAATGATAGATTAATACCATTAGTGATATTGGAGTTATCCTTTGCTGTGATTTGCAGTCCTTCGATTTCATTGTTTTCAATTTAAAAATAAGTAAATCATGTACTACAAAGATTTAAAGCAAGTAATTCTCCCCCTGCCCAACATTAACTTCGCCAGAGCCCGTCATATCACAGCCCCAGCTTCAGTCAGTAGAGACCTCCCAGAGATATAAAACTAGAAGTGTTAAGAGGTGCATTATGGTGGGTTCTTAAAATGTATTTTAAAAGCATATAACACGTCTACAAAGAGTGGACATCACAGAAAATCACAGGTTTTGCACAATAGAGTCATCGAGTCACACAGGAGGAAAAGAGGCCATTCAGCCAATCGAGTTTGTGTGGACCAGTTCAGTTCAGTTTAGTTTATTGTCACGTGTACTGAGGTACAGTGAAAAGCTTTAGCTGCTTGCTTTCCAGTCATTATCGAGGAAGGACATTCTTGCTATTGAGGGAGTGCAGGGTAGGTTCACAAGGTTAATTCCTGGGGTGGCAGGACTGTCATATGTTGATAGAATGGAGCGGCTGGGCTTGTACACTCAGGAACTTAGAAGGATGGGAGGGGATCTTATTGAAACATTATGGATTGGACACGCCAGAGGCAGGAAACATGTTCCCGATGTTGAGGGAATCCAGAACCAGGGGCCACAGTTTAAGAATTACGTGTAGGCCATTTAGAAAGGATATGGGGAAAAACCTTTTCACCCAGTGAGTTGTGAATCTGTGGAATTCTCTGCCTCAGAAGGCAGTGGAGGCCAATTCCCTGAATGCTTTCAAGAGAGAGTCGGATAGAGCTCTGAAAGATAGCGGAGTCAGGGGATGTGGGGAGAAAGCAGGAACGGGGTACTGATTGTGGATGATCAGCCATGATCACAGTGAATGGCAGTGGGGGCTCGAAGGGCCGAATGGCCTACTCCTGCACCTATTGTATATGTTTCTAACTACACTGACTCCACATTGATGGCATGTTGATGGTGGCGCCTCGCGGCAGCACCCTCTGCATTCCGGCTGTCTTTTTTAATTTTTGTCCTGTTGAGTGTATAGTTTGGTTGTAGTATATATATTGTTTTCAGCTGTGTATATGTGCGGGGGGGGGGGGGGACTTTTAAATCTCTTCCCTGTACGGGGGACCCGACCTTTTCCCTGTCGGGTCTCCGTTGTCGTTGGGGGCTAGCACCGTGGAGCGGCCTCCAACCGGAACAACCTAGAGGCTCCAGTCGTGGAGCCTGCGGACTCACCATCGTGGGGCTGGCCGGCCTCAGGGTGCGGAGCGCTGTAGTGGTGCGCGGTTGCGTCCCGACTTCGGAGCTTCGGTGGCTCCGGCCGCAGGCCCGGTGGACGGTGACATCGGGAGCTCGCGGGTCCCTGGTGGGAGACCGCTTTTCGGAGCTCCCGCAACGGCAACTTCTCCCGCTCGAGTTGCGGGGTTGAAAGCGACCCGGAGCAGAGCCTTACATCGCCCGGCGTGTCTTTAACGGCCGCGTGACTTGCCATCAACCGTCGGGGGCTTTAACATCGGGAGAAGAATGGAACACAGGGGAGAGACAATGACTTTGCCTTCCATCACAGTGAGGAGGAGATTCACTGTGATGGATGTTTGTGTTAATTCTGTGTCTTGCTATTTTTCTTGTTGTGTGACTGCAGAAACCAAATATCGTTTGAACTTCATTTGAGGTTCAAATGACAATAAACGGTATTGTATTGTATTGTATTGCATGTTTTATTCACACCGCACACCTCTCATATCTTCCACCTCTCTGCCATTCCCCTATGCACGAGGGGGCCATTTACTGTAGCTAATTAGCCTACCAGCCAACCTGCCCTTGGGATAGGAAAGGAAACCGGAGCACCCGGAGGAGACCCACAGTCACAGCGAGGACATGCAAACTCTGCAGACAGCACCCAAGGTCAGGATTGAGCTTTGGGTCACTGAAGCCCGTGAGGCAGTGGCTCCACCAGTCCCAACGTGTTTTAAGATTAAGCAACCCTTAAGAACATTACACTTGTGCACGGACAAATCTGGGAGGGAAAGTCCAGATGTGTTTAGTTTAGTTTATTATTGATGCGTGTTACGAGGTGGAGTGAAAAGGTTTTTTATAGTGTGCGAACCAGTCAACGGAAAGACTATACGTGAGGGTCATAACTTCATACGTTCATAAGTAATAGGAGCAGAATTAAGTAATTCGGCCCATCAAGTCTACTCCTTCGATCAATCATAGCTGATCTATCTCTCCATTCTAACCCCATTCTCCTGCCTTCTCCCCCAAACTCCTGGCATCCATATTATTCAAGAATCTATTTATCTCTGCATTAAAAATATCCATTGATTTGGCTTCCACAGCCGTCTGTGGTAAAGAATTCCACAGATTCACCATCCTCATCTCCATAAAGGAACGTCCTTTAATTCTGAGGCTGTGACGTCTGGTCCTAGACTCTCCCACTGGTGGAAACATCCTCTCCACAGCCACTCTATCCAGGCCTTTCATTATTCGGTAAGTTTCAATGAGGGTCTCCCCCCTCATCCTTGTAAACTTCAGTGAGTTGCAAGTTGCATCATTGTGCCATGCATGTGCACATCATTAGGGGAGAAGGCAGGAACGGGGTACCGATTGGGGATGATCAGCCATGATCACATTGAATGGCGGTGCTGGATCGAAGGGCCGAAGGGCCGAATGGCCTACTCCTGCACCTATTGTCTATTGTCTATTAAGCATGATTTGGAGCAAACCATCTTAAAGGGGAAGGGGAAGAAAAAGCACTAAGTGCTGGAGTAACTCAGCAGGTTAGGCAGCATCTCTGGAGAACATGGATAGTTGACGTTTCGGGTCAGGACCTTTCGACAGACTGATTGTGATGGGTGGTGGGGGGGGGGGGGATAAAAAGCTGGAAGAGAGGATGGGCAAGACAAAGTCTTGTGAGTCATGGGTCGATACAGGTGAAAGGTGGGATGGTGGGGGATGTTTGATGGGCAGATGTTTGGGGAAAGACCAGAGAAGACATTGAAACATCAGAGGCCAGTGGTCACGGCCTCAGAATAAAATGATGTACCTTTAGAAAGGAAATGAGAAGGAATTTCTTTAATCTAAGGGGGTGGTGAATCTGTGCAATTCTTTGTGGAGGCCAAGTCAATGGATATTTTTAAGGCTGAGATAGATAGATTCTTGATCAGTATGTGGTTATGGGGAGAAGGCAGGAGAATGGGGTTGAGAGGGAAAGCCATGATTGAATAGCAACACGATTGAGTAGATTTGATGGGCCGAATGGCCTAATTCTGCTGCTAGAACTTATGAACGTATGAATCGGTCTGGAAAACCTTCATCTGAAGATTTCCTTGTGTAGATTGTGAAGATTTCCTTCCTTGTGGTGGGTCTCTGGAACTCTCTGCCACAGAGGGTAGTTGAGGCCAGTTCATTGGCTATCTTTAAGAGGGAGTTAGATGTGGCCCTTGTGGCTAAGGGGATCAGAGGATATGGCGAGAAGGCAGGTACGGGATACTGAGTTGGATGATCAGCCATGATCATATTGAATGGCGGTGCAGGCTCGAAGGGCCGAATCCAGCACCTAATTTCTATGTTTCTATGTTTCTACTCGGTGTACTAAAACCATGCAGAAACGATCTTTGAAAACAAACGACCTTGTGATCTTTCACGCCCAGAAGTCACTGTATAATTGCATATGTATCCAATGCATTTTGAGGCGTCCAATTCTGATAAAGTATAAGAGAAAATACAACTTGCAATAAGTTTTGGAATTTTCAGTTACATTGCAGCTTTTTTGACTGTGGGATTTTCTTAAGTGTCACAGCCGATGAGAGAGATTTCTGATCCGCCAGCAGCCGTTACTGAGGTAATGTACCAAACCTGAGAATAGCTAAATTACCTGAAGGAAATAGGCAACGTTTTGGGCCGAAACCCTTCAGGGTTTCGGCCCGAAACGTTGCCTATTTCCTTCGCTCCATAGATGCTGCCGCACCTGCTGAGTTTCTCCAGCACTTTTGTCTACCACATTTAGAGTATTGTGTTCAGTTCTGGGCTCCATCTTAGAGGAAAGATGCTGTCAAGCTGATCAGGGTACGCAGAAGATTTACGAGGATGTTGCCAGGTCTAGAGGGACTGAGCTACAGGGAGAGGTTGATCAGGCTGGGGCTCTATTCCTTGGCGAGCAGGAGGATGAGGGGTGATCTTATAGCGGTGTATAAAATCACAAGAGGAATAGATCGGGTAGATGTACAGAGTCTCTTGCCCAGAACAGGCAAATCGAGGACCAGAGGGCATGGGTTTAAGTTGAAGGGGAAAAGATTTAACAGGAATCTTATGGGTAACTTTTTCACACAAAGGGTGGTGGATGTATGGAACGAGCTGCCAGGGGAGGTCGTCGAGGCAGGGACTATCCCAACAGTTAAGAAGCAGTTAGACAGGTACAGGTTTGGAGGGATATGAACCAAATGCTGGCAGGTGGGGCTAGTGTAGCTGGGACATGTTGGCCGGTGTTGGCAAGTTGTGACAAAGGGCCTGTTTCCATGCTGTATCGCTCTGACTCTAAGCAAGATGAAGTGGGCATTCATGAGCTGCTTGTATCCATTGTTCGAGATGGTCGTGTGAGTGGCGCAAAGCTAATTGGAAACCCCTTGCCTTTGTCGACCTGTTTGCAGTATCTGACCTGGTTGACAACGGCATCCGCCCCCATGAATGAGTCATAGAGTCATCCAGTGTGGAATTGCAGGCAGGTGAGACTAGTGTAGATGGGACATGTCGGCTGACGCAGGCAAGTTGGGTTGAAGAGCCTGTGTCCACACTCTACGACTCTATAACTCTAAAAGCTAAGGTCCTTCCGCTGCTGGACATGGGGGGCACTGTATGGTGGAGACGCCCCTCAAAATAAGGGAAGGTATCCCATGCCGGAGGGCCACATGAGTGGCACGGGTGGGGGATCGATTAGTAAAATTTGAAAAATGTATATAGACTGTATGGAAGAATTTGTATAGCCTCTGAAAATGCCGGATGGATTTTTCGCACGGTTGATGTATTGTAAATATTTATTACTTGAATAAAGTCTATTTTGAAATTAAAAAATAAAATAAATAAATAAATAAAATAACTCTAAAAGCCCTGTCCCACGGTACGAGTTCATTCCAAGAGTTCTCTCCACCGAGTTTGCCCTGATTCAAACTCGGGGATTTACGGTAATGGCCACTCGTCGGTACTCGGGGCTCTCGTGGACATTTTTTAACATGTTGAAAAATCTTCACCAGTCTTCCCGTGCTCACCTGCCATTAACGAGTCTTCCCGAGTACCTGCCGTTAGCGCTAAGAGACGTCCCTGAGCTCCGACGTACCCGCTACGTTCATTCTCCGTGCTTACCACCAGTTTGATTTTTTTTAAACTCGGGAGAGCTCTTGGAATGAACTTGCACTGTGGGACAGGGCTCTAAATGGACCAGACTGATTGCAAACTTGGTGTCATATATAAGTGCGGGGTGAGTTCTGGGTCATGTTTGTCTCCATTTCCAAGGCTGCCTCTTACTAATTCCTGCCTTCACGCCGTGCTGCTGAAAATCACTGCCCTGGCTCCCTCTGGACTTGACTTTGAAACATACTTCTGACTTGTTTTAAACTCTGCTGCCTGTACAAGGAAAAAATATCTTTATTTTTAAAACTCTCATCCTTTGTTTTGAAAGTGCCAATTGATTTACCCCCAACTCTCTCCCTTTCTGATTCCTAAGCTCTCCCAGCTCTGCAGTCCACTGGTATGGTTATTGTTTTTTCTAACTTCAAGTAATCCTTGCATCCCCTCTTTCTCCGTCCCTCTCCCACCCTAGTCGTCGTGCTAGTTTCACTGTCGCCCTGCTGAGTTTCATCGCTTCTATCTTTCATTATCACCTTCACCACAGTCAGCAATGGACCAATGGTCATCGATGATTTTTCCATTTCTCTCATTCACATGTTCTATGCTCCTTCTTTATCTCCTGTTTCCCTCGCCCCTGATTCTCAGTCTGAAGAATGGTCTCGACCCAAAACGTCTCCAGAGATGCTGCTTGACCCGTTGAGTTACTCCAGCACTTTGTATCAATCTTAGCCCAGTGAGACATCTGTGCTTCTCCAATCTTGCCATCTGCAGTTGTGGCTTCAGCAAATTATCCTTCAAACCCTCCTGCAGCTCCTTCCCCTAAATCTTGTTCCTCTTCGCCCGTTGCCGTTGTGGAACTCATTGCCACAGACGGCTGAGGAGGCCAAGTCAATGGAAATAATTTAAGGCAGAGGTGGATAGATTCTTGATTAGTACAGGTGTCAGGGATTGTGGGGAGAAGGCAGGAGAATTGGGTTAGGAGGGAGAGATGATTGAATCAGCCATGATTGAATGGCGGAGTAGACATAGGCCATAAGGTCATATTGAGTAAGCCATTTAGAACGGAGAAGAGGAAACACTTTTTCTCACAGAGAGTGTTGAGTCTGTGGAATTCTCTGCCTCAGAGGGCGGTGGAGACAGCTTCTCTGGATGCTTTCAAGAGAGAACTAGATAGGGCTCTTAAAAATAGTGGAGTCAGGGGTTATGGGGAGAAGGCTGGGACGGGGTACTGATTATGGATGATCAGCCATGAACACATTGAATGGCGGTGCTGGCTCGAAGGGCCGAATGGCCTATACCTGCACCTATTGTCTATTGTCTATTGTCATAATCATAAGGTTTAATCAATAATGTTTTATTATTAATGTTTAATGTTTTATGTGTCATTCCTAGCTGTCACTGCATGTCATGTTGTCACTTGCAGGCGGAGCACCAAGGCAAATTCCTTGTATGTGAATACTTGGCCAATAAACGTATTCATTCATTCATTCATAAGTGATAGGAGCAGAATTAGGCCATACAGCCCATCAAGTCTACTCAGCCAATCAATCATAGCTGAACTATCTCTCTCTCCTAACCCCATTCTCCAGCCTTCTCCCCATAACCTCTGACACCCGTAGACTTGATGGGCTGAATGGCATAATTCTGTTCCGATCACATATGAACCAGTCTTAGACGATAGACAATAGACAATCAACAATAGGTGCTGCAGTGGACCATTCGGCCAATCGAGCCAGCATCGCCATTCAATATGATCATGGCTGATCATCCACAATCAGCACCCTGTTCCTGCCTTCTTGTCATTTCCCCAGACTCCATTATCTTTAAGAGCTCTATCGAACTCGCTCTTGAAAGCATCCAGAGAATTGGCCTCCACTGCCCACTGAAGCAGAAAATTCCACAGATTCACAACTCTCTGGGTGAAATTTTATTTCATCATCTCTGTTCTAAATTCTTAAACTGTGGCCTCTGTTTCTGGACTCCCCCAACATCGGGAACATGTTTCCTTCCTTTAATAATCTTATATGTTTCAATAAGATTCCCTCTCATCTGCCTAAATTCCAGAGTGTACAAGCCCAGCCGTTCCATTCTATCAACATATGACAGCCCCGCCATCCCGGGAAGTAACCTCGTGAACCTACGCTGCACTCCTTCAATACGAATGTCCTTCCTCAAATTTGGAGACCAACACTGCACACAATACCCCAGGTGTGGTCTCACTTCCACCTTTTACGGTGGATGCTCCTGAAAGTTGTTCACTATGATGGAGCTGGTGGTCATTTGCGGCAACATCTCCCAGAGCCACACATCTTGAATGATAATACCTTGGGACGTTTTTTTCTTAATGCTTCATTGTTTGCTGAGAGACCTGCCTGAATATTGTCAGGGGACCTTTTACAGCTCATTGAGGGAAGCGAGTTGGTGCTGTTTTAACATAGCCTCTGAAAAAGAGAGCATTCCTGTCAATACAGCACTTGTGTCTGGCATGCTGCAAGAGGCTGACAGATTGCATCCCCCTGTCCCTGGGGTAAGGCATTCGAAACCACAGCCCTGTGACTCATAGTTGAAAGTGAAGAAAAACAAATCGCCTTCAGATCAGGCATTTATGCGGTCTCTTGCGCTCTATTCGAAAATGCTTTGTTTGTTGATCATATAATTGGTGGTTTTAGTTGACAGGATAAAGCATGTTACTCCACAGTGCTTGAAACGTAATCCGATTTTTAAATTTTTTTTTGCTGTCGTAAGAATGAAAAACTCATTTGGCAAATACATCATCTTTCAAACAGGGCGCAAAACACAAATTCAATTGATTATGGTAAACAGAGTGAGAGCCAATTCCTCCAAAGACACGGAGTGAGCAATGATAAATCTCGAGCAGGCTGCCTCTCATGACAGGCCTCCACTTTCTACCGAAGTTAGACGTAAAACGCTGGAGTAACTCAGCGGGTCAGGCAGCATCTCTGGAGAGAAGGAATATGAGACGCTTCAGGTCGAGACCGTAACGTCGCCCACTCTTTTTCTCCGGAGATGCTGCCTGTCCCGCTGACTTACTCCAGTATTTTTACATCCAGGGTGGGAGATTGCAACCTTCACGTGGTCCGCCCTGTTTCGACAAATGCAATCAACCTGCCGTGCACAATCAAATGAGATCAAATAGAACAAGTTGCCCTGCAACTTTAGGCTGTGCACGCCATATGCAAGAAGAAGGATCCAATATTTTGTGTACATTTTCGGTGTAAACCAGCATCCTATACATTCTGTTTTCTACCTCTAACCCCACATCTAGATTGCTCCGTTGTAAAAGAACTTTGCATCGAGTTGGATACAGTTCGTGCTCATCATTGAAACAGGAGGTGAATTCACTGGATCATCGTCTGGAAGTGCACTCACCTCAATCAGCCCTTTGTGTAGGAAGGAACTGCAGATGCTGGTCTAAACCGAAGATAGACACAAAAAGCTGGAGTAACTCAGCAGGACAGGCAGCATCTCTGGAGAGAAGGAATGGGCGACGTTTCGGGTCAAGACCCTTCTTCAGGTCTTCGGATCAGAAGGGTCTCGGCCCGAAATGTTACCCATTCCTTCCCTCCAGAGGTGCTGCCTGTCCCGCTGAGTTACTCCAGCACTTTATGTCTGCAATCAGACATTTGCCTCCTTTCTGCATTTCCCATTCCTATATGTGGAAAGGTTATTTATTTCCCGTGCATTTGATTGAAGGGAACGTACACTGTAAAGTACAGGAGAGGAAATGCGAACTGATACATTGCTTGTAGAATACATATGCATATTTAGTATACCTTCAGGTCCTTTGTCAATTCACATCATCTAACGCATGATGCTCAGAAGGCTATTTCAGATTCTGTGAGGAGAGCGTCAGTTTTGCAATCTAACTGAAGCTAGCGCGATGCCAACTGAGCCATTCTGATTAAATGTTATCAATTTGTTTGATACATTCAATTTAAACATGTACAATTGCTCTAAATTGCAAAAGGTCTGCGCAGTTATGGTTCTGAAATGGATATGAGACAATTTGAGCAAAGGTTGGCTTGAATAAAATCATTTGGAAAAACAATTGAATGAACCAGGTCTGCCTCAATCAATCAGGTTCTGCTCTCCAGAATCTCCAACCTTCTCAGAAGATTAGTTTAGTTTAGAGATACAGCATGGAAACCGACCCTTTGGCCCAGCGAGTCTGGAGTACCTGGAGTATTGCGTGCAGTTTTGGTCTCCTAATTTGAGGAAGGACATTCTTGCTATTGAGGGAGTACAGCGTAAGTTCACCAGGTTAATTCCCGGGATGGCAGGACAGGCGCATGATGAAAGAATGGGTCACCTTGGCTTGTATTCACTGGGGATTTTATCGACCTACGCTGACCAGCAATTTCCGCACACTAACACTATCCCACACACAATTTCCAATTTTACTGAAGCCAATTAAACGACAAGCCCACCTATCTTTGGAGCGAGAGAGGAAACCAGAGTACCCGGAGAAAACCCACGCAGGCCACGGGGAGAACGTACAAACTCTGTACAGACAGCACCCACAGTCAGGATCGAACCCGGGTCCCTGGCGCTGTGAGGCAGCAACTCTACCGCTGCGCCACTAGACCACCCTAAAGACGACGACCTCTTGCTTACATCAGTCTGAATCTTTGATCAGTCTGAAGAAGGGTCTTGATCTGAAATGCCACCCATTCCTTCTCTCCAGAGATGCTGCCTGTCCCGCTGAGTTACGCCAGCATTGTGCGTCTTACCTCTTGTTTACAGTCTTGATCCTGCAGCAATTTCCAGACGCAGTTATTCAAATTATTTTTACATTATTAACCTAATGTTCAATACTCATCATGAAAACATGGCATAAAATATTTATTGGATCAATTTATGGAAAGGTAACAAGGGGATCGACGATGAATCAGTTTTGTCATATTAAACTGTGGAATATTTCTATAGGCACCAACTACAGTGAATATAAGAATAATTCAATCATGAGTCAAAATTGCAACACTGAGGAAGTGCAGTTCAGTACCAGAAAATTACTTTTCCCACCTTATCCATCTGATACAAAGGAATAGCATCAAATATTCCCCAAATGAAATATCCAGCGATAATCTTGCCCTGAAGGTTTGCCTTTTTCAAAACTAGATAATTCTGTTTAGTTTAGTTTAGTTTATTTAGCCCACCGAATCCACGCCGACCAGTGGTCCCTGCACAATAACACTACCCTACACACACTAGGAACTATTTTACATTTATACATTTATACCAAGCCAATTAGCCTACAAACCCATATGTCTTTGGAATGTTGGAGGTAACCGAAGATCTCGGAGAAAACCCACGCAGGTCACGGGGTGAATGTGCAAACTCTGTACAGACAGCGCCCGCAGTCAGGATCGAACCCGGGTCTCTGGCGCTGTAAGGCAGTAGCCCTGCCGCTGCACCACTAATGTTTCTCATCCTATTATTATCTTATTCCAAAAGAGGCTTTTGTGGAAAGAACTGCGAAAACTGAAGGGTCTTAAAAGACGACGATTAAATATCCTCCCCCTTCCCCCCCCCTCCCCTCCCCTGGCTTGTTCCATCCATAAAACCCCTCCCTGTTCTACAATTCACTCATCCTTTACCTGCTTTGGCCATCATTTGTCTCCTTTCCACCTCCAGTCTTCTTCACACACTCTACCAATTATACCCGCTTGCGTGTATCCAGCTATCACTTGCTGGGCTTAGTCCTTGCCCCACCTCGTTTGCAGTTTTTTGCCCACTATATTCAGTCTGAAGAAGAGTCCTGGCCTGAAAATGTCGTCCGAATATTGTGAGCAATATCTGAGGAAGGATGTGCCGGCTCTGGAGAGGGTCCAGAGGAGGTTTACAAGAACGATCCCAGGAATGAGTAGATTAACATACGATGAGCGTTTGTCGGCACTGGGCCTGTACTCGCTGGAGTTTAGAAGAATGAGGGGGGACCTCATTGAAACTTACATAATAGTGATAGGCTTGGATAGAGTGGATGTGGAGAGGATGTTTCCACTAGTGGCAGAGTCTAGGACTGGAGGTCAAAGCCTCAGAATTAAAGGATGTTCTTTTAGAAAGGAAATTAGGAGAGATTACTTTAGTCTATAGAGGGTGGTGAATCTGTGGAATTCATTGCCACAGAAGGCTGTGGAGGCCAAGTCGATTGGTATTGTTAAGGCAGGGTTTGATAGATTCTTGATTAGTACGGGTGTCAGGGCAACAAAATCCAAACTCAACTGTAACCCGTAGCCAAGAATAAGAGTGTAGGAAGGAACTGCAGATGCCGGTTTAAACCGAAGATAGACACAAAGTGCTGGAGTAACTCAGCGGGACAGGCATCATCTCTGGAGAGAAGGAATGGGTGACGTTTCGGGTCGAGACCCTTCTTCAGACTGAAAGTCGCGGGAGAGGGAAACGAGAGATCTAGACGATGATGTGGAGAGATATAGAACAAATGAATGAAAGATATTGAAAAGTTATGCACATAAAAAGATAGGTCGAATTTTGATTGTTGCGGGCTTCAGAGGTTAAGGGGAGAAGGCAGGAGAATGGAGCTAGGAGGGAGAGATAGATCAGCGCTGATTGGATGGCGGAGTAGACTTGATGGGCCGAATGGCCTAATTCTACTCCTATCACTTGTGAAAACTTTGACAGGAGAGCTTGCCCATGGTTCTTTTCTCGACTGGATTATATGTTTGGCATTGAGCCGGGAAATGTGCATAGTGACAGCATTGTGAAGGGTCATAATACAACTTATAATTGCTTCCACCTCGTGATAATTTGCAACGCAGTGGCAAGGACAAAAATGATTAAAGGAAAAGTTAGAAAAAAAAACACATGGTGATAATTGGAATTCTGTTGAAATGAAATCTGTAATTTGTTTTAAGAATATTAGATGGTTGTTTGAACGCGGAATTACATAATGAGGATGATCTGAGAAATAGATTGGCTGTATTAGGGAGGTGAAGCACAGAAAATGGTGGCATCTATTTCACAGGCCAGATGGCAATAAGATTTGATCGTTTTGTAGTTTGGTTTAGCCAAGGTTTTCTCCGGGTGCTCCGGTTTCCTGCAGGTTTGTAAGTTAATTGGCTTCTGTAAATTGTCCCTGGTGTGTAAGATGGAGCTGATGTATGAGCGCTCGTTGGTCGATGTGGACTTGGTGGGGCCTGTTTCCACGCTGGATCTCATAAGTGCATTTATTGTCACATACACCAATTGTTGGAGTGAGATTCACTGGCCAGGTCAGTCATACAATTTAAAAAGCAACAGACTCAAAAAAACACATTTTAACGTAAACATCCGCCACCGTGACTCCTACACATTCCTCACTGTGATGGAAGGCGAAAATAAAGTTTCAAGTCCTTCCCTTGTTGTTCTTCCTTGGTCAGGGGCTTCCAGCCCTCCGTTGACGGGACGGTCTTGACTCCCGTAGCTGGTGGTGTTCGGGCCCTCCACGTCGAGGCGTTCAGCTCCCGTATCGGGGGGATGTCAGCTCCCCCGTGCCGGCCGATCAAACCTCGCATCGGGGCTGGATGAATCTTAACTCTGAACTAAAGCCATGATGCAGCTCTGTAGGACTTTGGTTAGGCCTCATTGAGTGAAATATGGCCTGTTCTGGTCACCCCATTACAGGAAAGATGTGGCAGGTTAGGTTAGGAGACGGTACAAAGGACGTTTCATTTAGGTTTTTTTTACACATGTACTGAGGTACAGTGGAAAACTTTTTTTTTGCATGTCACCTATACAAAGTAAAGACTACACATGATTTCAAGAGAGCTAGATTTAGCTCTCAGGTCTAACGGAATCAAAGGAATGGGGTAATGATTTTGGATGATGAGCCAAGATCATATTGAATGGCGATGTTGGCTCGAAGGGCCGAATGGCCTACTCCTGCATCAATTTTCTCTGTTTCTATTACATTCACAGATAAAGGGTACATCACTCTGTGAAAGGTATAAAATTGAAGTTCAATAAAGTCCAATTAAAGATAGTTCAGAGGTTTCTAATGAGGTAGACGAGAGGTCAGAACCACACTCCAGTTGATGAGGTCCATTCAGTTTTAAAGAAGGAACTGCAGATGCTGGAGAATCGAGGGTTACACAAAAGCTGGAGAAACTCAGCGGGTGCAGCAGCATCTAAGGAGCGAAGGAGATAGGCGACGTTTCGGGTCGAGACCCTTCTTCAGACGTCCATTCAGTTGATTGATAACAGCTGGGAAGGAATGTTCTCCTGAACCTGGAGGTAGTTCCAATCTTAGTTGAACAAAACTAAAATGCAGTTCATGGGCCGGATTTCAGTGGGATTTAATAACTTTACAAACTTTTTTTGTACCTTTTTTGCAATTAAGTCTTAAATGGAACAAATGTATCGGGGTTGCAGCCATGAAACAAAGTTTTATGGAGTTGCTTAATGCCCGTCTTAGACAATAGACGATACACAATAGGTGCAGGAGTAGGCCATTCGGCCCTTCGAGCCAGGACCGACATTCAATGTAGTCATCCCCAATCAGTACCCCGTTCCTGCCTTCTCCCCATATCTCCTGACTCCGCTATCTTTAAGAGCCCTATCTAGCACTTGTGCAGGTTCTACTAGTTGATGCAATTTTTTTCAACTATTAGTTTATTTTTAGATTTAGAGATAAAACGCAGAAACAGACCATTCGTCCCACCGAGTACGTGCCGTCCAGCGATCCCCGCACATTTAAAGCTATCCTACACGCACTAGGGACAATTTTATATTTACACCAAGCCAATTAACCTGCAAACCTGTACGTCTTTGGAGTGTGGGAGGAAACCGAAGATCTCAGAGAAAAAACACGCAGGTCACGTGGAGAACGTACACCCTCCGTACAGACAGCGCCCGTAGCCGGGATCGAACCGGGGTCTCCAGCACTGTAAGTGCTGTAAGGCAGCAACCCTACTGCTGCACCACTGTGCTGCCCTGATTCTGAGCGGGTAGCTGTGCGACAATTAAAAGTGTCACAGTTAAAATAGTGGTTTGACGACTGCACCAAATTATTTATTCATCTACCCTATTCTTGGGGATGTTGATGCTAATCCCTGTCTGTTTGTGGTGAGGTGCGCGTGAAATCGTGGCATTACCTGGAGTTAACAGTGGGACATTTGAAAGCCTGATATTGGCACCGCGGTGCCAAGGAGTGAAATACCTCGGTACACGTGACAATAAACGTAACTGAAACTGAGATTAGCACGCAACATAAGAGGTCTCCATTTATTGAATATTTGAAAAGGTAAATTGGTTCAACACAAAATCAGGGTTGAAACCTGAGTTTGGGACTGGATGAATAGTTGTACTCAACATTTCCCGGATCTATCGCCATAATCTTGTCATTGGTAGTTTCCTTCTACCTACCTTTTTATTTCTCTTCTTCTCTCTCTATTACTGTCATCTTTTTCTCCCTTTATCTTCACTTTGCTCTCATCTTTTTCTCCATTCTTTAATAAAAATTAAAAAAAACTGAAGCTATGTAAGAAATCTGTAATTAAATTGCCGCTTACTATTATTTGTATACATGCTTCTAATAAAAATATTTATTTTAAAAAAATGCATGCCACATAAGCTTTTCACTGTACCCCAGTACACGTGACGAACGAAACTAAACTAATCTAAAACAAAAAATATTAAATGGGATGGATCCCGGTACGAAAAGTCACCAATCCTTCTTTCTCCAGAGATGCTGCCTGACCCGCTGAGTTACTCCAGGACCTTGTGTCTACCTTTGGAATAAACCAGCATCTGCAGTTCTTTGTTTCCACACTCTTCTACAGTTCTACAATTGTTACTTCCCTTCTTCACATCTCTTTCATTCACACAGATGAAATAAATAATATCTATTTAATAGCTCCCCTCTCCCATCAAGTAAAAGGTATAGGTGTGAAAACGCACACCTCCAGATTCAGGGACAGTTTATTCCCAGCTGTTATCTGGCAACTGAACCATCCTATCAGCAACTAGAGAGCAGTCCTGAACTGCTATCTACCTCGTTGGTGACCCTCGGACCCCCTTTGATCAGACTTTACTATATTTTCCTTGCACTAAACAAAAGCTTTTCGCTGTACCTCGGTACACGTGACAGTAAACCAAATTGAAACTGTGAATGTCTTCAGAGTTCAGTTGAATCTGACAGAAACTGCACAACTACATACTTGCAGTTTAGTGGCGTGGAGGCACGTATCAGGAGCGGCTTGACTACGGTCCGTCTGTCTTTTTACATTTTTTAATATTTGTCTTGTGTCTAGTTTTTATTATTTTTCTTTAGCTGTGTATACGTGGGGGGTGGGGGGAAACCGATAGTGTCTTCCCTGTACGGGGGCCCGACTTTTCCCTGTCGGGTCTCCGATGTCGTTGGGCCTAACATCGTGGAGCCTCCGGCCGGGACCAACCTGGGGGCTCCAGTCGCGGAGCCTGCGGACCTGACATCACGGAGCTGGCCGACTTCGGAACGGGAAGGGCTGGGGTGGCGCGCGGCTGCGAGACCGACTTCGGAGCTTCGGAGGCTCCGGCCGCAGGCCCGGTGGACGGGAACATCGGGAGCTCGCAGGTCCCTGGTGGCTTTTCGGAGCTCCCGCAACGGCAACTTCTCCCGCTGGAATCGCGGGGTTTAAAGGACTAACATCGCCCCGCGCGGTTTAAATGGCCACGGGACTTACCATCGCCCGCCGGGGGCTTTAACGACGGGAGCCCCAGTCGCCTTGACACTGCAATTGGGCTGCTGGACCGCAGGAGAAGAACAAAGGGAAGAGATAAGACTTTTGAGGAGGTGTTGGAGATTCACTGTGATGGATGATTGTGTAAATTGTGTTAAGTGTCTTGGGTTTTTTTTTGTAATGTAAGACTGTAGAAAATGCAATTTTGTTCAAACCAAGCTGTTTGAATGCCAATAAAAGGCGTTCTATTCTATTCTTCTAGCGTGGAGAGGGTTTGTTAGATGCATGTATCTGTTCTACTCCTGGTTCATCTTGGACACAAACCTGATCGCGTAGTATATTAGATGTGAAGATGACTTAAAGCCTGGTGCAAAGATGATGCCATTCACTACTGACGTGTGTTTTCAAGTACTTTTCTCTTGTAATTACACTGTAATTTTGTGCACAGAAGTATACACTATGCAGAAGTTAGGGGACTGTAATTTTCTCTTGCAGATGGTAAACATCTAACTGGACTTGCTAGTTAGTATATTGCATTAGTGAAAAAATGGTAGCAAAAATAGAGGTCATGTGACACCGTGTGACATCTGTGTTCACCCAGCAACATCTGTACATGGAGCGTCACGGTGGCGCTGCAGTAGAGTTGCTGCCTCACAGCGCCAGAGACCCATGTTCGATCCTATGGGTTCTGTCTGTACGGAGTTTGTGTGTTCTCCCCCTGACCTCTGGGGGTTTTCTCTGGGTGCTCTGGTTTCCCCACCCACACTCCAAAGACGTACAGGTTTGTAAGCTGATTGGCTTGGTAAAAATGTTAAAATTGTAAATTGTCCCGAGCGTGTGTAGGATAGTGTGAGTGTGCGGGGATCTCTGGGTGGGCTGAAGGGCCTGTTTCCGCGCTGTATCTCTAAACTAAACTGAACTCAGCAATCTTTTGGGTGCTAAAGAAGGAACTGCAGATGCTGGAGAATCGAGGGTTACACAAAACGCTGGAGAAACTCAGCGGGTGCAGCAGCATCTAAGGAGCGAAGGAGATAGGCGACATTTCGGGTCGAGATCCTTCTTCAGACTGTTTAGGGATCAGGGAAACGAGAGATATATACAGTGATGTGGAGAGATAAAGAACAATGAATGAAAGATATGCAAAAAAGTATCGATGATAAAGGAAACAGGCCAATGTAAGCTGTAGTGTGAAAATGAGAAGCTAGTGCGACTTGGGTGGGGGAGAGATAGAGAGAGAGACAGAATGCCAGGGTCCGAGGGCTGAGGGAGAGGTGGGAAGGGGAAGAGACAGCCAGGGTTAACAGAATTGAGAAAATTCAATGTTTAAGCCCAGAGGATGCAGACTCCCCAAGCGGAATATGAGGTGCTGTTCCTCCAACTTGCGGTGTTGCTCACTCTGGCCGTGGAGGAGGCCCAGGACCGAGAGGTCGGATACGGAATGGGAGGGGGAGTTGAAGTGCTGAGCCACCGGGAGGTCGGGTTGGTTATTGCGGTCCGAGCGGAGGTGTTCGGCGAAACGTTCGCCCAGCCTCCGCGTGGTCTCAATCTTTTGGGTGCATTGGTTTCTGAAAACATTTCTGCCACAGTATTTGCCGTCCCTGCATCAATCCCCTGCCTTTAACTGCAAGTCAATTGCACCGCAAATCGTCAATTTGCCTGTGTTTGAAAATGTGAGCATTTTCTTCGCAAATGCCTCTATCTGTGGAACTTGCTTCTCTTTAGTCCCTGTAAGCTGCACTTTGGCAGTCTGCAGTGGGATGGTGCCAAAGTTCCAGATGTTTACATTATTTGTTCATTAATGTAAACTGAATTCAAATGTAGCTGCATTTTCAGGATATCACCCTCCGTTTCTCGCATGCGAACGACAATGCAAATTAGACTTAACAGATACAGCGCGGAAACAGGCCATTTGGCCCACCAACGTCCGTGCCAACCAGCGATCACCCCCGTACACTAATACTATCCTACACGCTGGGGCAAATTACAATTTTTACCCAAGTCGATGAACTTACAAAACCTGCACGTCTTTGGAGCGTGGGAGGAAACCGGAGCACCCGGAGAAAACCCACGCGGTCACGGGGAGAATGTACAAACTCCGCACAGACAGCACCCGTGGTCAGGATTGAATCCGAGTCTCTGGCGCTGCAAGGCAGCAACTCTACCGCTGCGCCACCGTGCCGTCTTCGGTACTGTTGACTGTGTTTCACCAATTGGACCCGATCCTAACCCAACCCTCGGGCTGAACAGGGAGATGGACTCCCTGCCAAAGAGCAGATCCGAGGCTTTCACGATGAATGATTCTCTACTGTACATGATGGCCAAGAATGATCTCAGCGAGGTTATCAAGTGATGCCAAGAGAGAAATCCATAACAAGCTGGAGACGCAATCCAATCAATTCAATCAACCAGCAACTGTGGCAGGGCCTACAAACTATCATGGGCTCTCAGCTGAATTCGGGAACGTTTTGTAGCAGCAACACTACCAAATGAGCTCAATGCGTCTTAGAGATCCAAACGGAAACAGGCCCTTCGAGTCCGTGCCGACCAGCGATCGCCCGTACACTAGCGCCATCCCACACACTAGGGACAATTTGCTATTTTACTGAAGCCAATTAACCACCAAAAGGCTCGAAGGGCCGAATGGCCTACTCCTGCACCTATTGTCTATTGTTTATTGTCTATTGTCCAACAAACATGTACGACTAATGAGTGTGGGAGGAAACCGGAGCTCCCGGAGAAAACCCACGCAGTCGCAGGGAGAAGGTTCAAACTCCGTACAGACAGCACCTGTGGTCAGGATGGAACCCGGGTCTCTGGCGCTGTGAGGTTGTGGCTCTACCGCTGTGCTGCCCATGGATAATGTCCATGGACCGATTCTGAAATTGTTCGTCAATTGACCATGATCTTCGCTGACATCTCGTCCTCTCACCTCAAGTCTACTGTCCCAATCTGGTCCATGGACTCATGATCATTCCAGTGCACAGGAGAAGTAGAATCACTTCTCTTGATGACTCTAATATTAGCCGTCATGAAGAGCTTTGAATGCTGTGGAATGGCCACATTAGCACCAGTTCCCTTGCAATTTGTGTACAGGGAAAAAAATAGGTTGGGTGATGTTTTGGGTCGAGATCCTTCTCTGGAGGATGGCAAGGACACATTTGGAATTTTGTGAGCAATTTTGGGCACCATATCTGAGGAAGCATGTGATGGCTCTGGAGAGGGTTCAGAGGACGTTTACAAGAACAATCCCAGGAATTGGTTTACCCTATGATGAGTGCTTGTCGGCACTGGGCCTGTACTCGCTGGAGTTCAGAAGAATGAGGGGGGACCTCATTGAAACATAGAGAATAGTGAAAGGCTTGGATAGGGTGGATGTGGGGAGGATGTTTCCACTAGTGGGAGAGTCTAGAACTAGAGGTCATAACCTCAGAATTAAAGGACGTTCTTTTAGGAAGGAGATGAGGAGACATTTCTTGAGTCAGAACGTGGCGAATCTGTGGAATTCATTGCCACAGAAGGCTGTGGAGGCCAAGTCAGTGGATATTTTTAAGGGAGAGATAGATAGATTATTGATTAGTGCAGGTGTCAGAGGTTATGGGAAGAAGGCAGGAGGATGGGGTTCGGAGGGAGAGATAGACCAGCCATGATTGAATGGTGGAGTAGAGTTGATGGACCGAATGGCCTAATTCTACTCCTATCACTTATGATCTCATGACCTTATCCATGTTGTCCAGAGATGCTGCCTGGACCCACTGAATTACTCCAGCATTGTGTCCTTCACTGCATCGTGCAATTCATCATCCAGTTTGCACTTCCTCCTGATCTGGAAATATGTCGCCATCTCTTCTTTGTTGCTGGGTCTAACGTTTGGGTTAGACCCAGCAACAAAGAACAGTGGCACAGCAGTAGAGTTGCTGCCTTACAGTGATTGCAATGCCGGAGAACTAGGTTCCATCCCGACTACGGGTGCTGTCTGTGTGGAGCTTGTAAATTCTCCCCGTGACCTGCGTGGGTTTTCTCCGAGATCTTAGGTTTCCTCCCACACTCCAAAGACGAACAGCTTTGTCGGTTAATTGGCTTTGGTAAATGTAAAAAATTGTCCCTAGTGGGTGTAGGATAGTGTTAATGTGCGGGGATCGCTGGTCGGCAGTGAGCGTTTCCGTGCTGTATCTCTAAACTAAACTAAACTAAACTCAACTTCCCACTAAACCGTGCTAGGAGTACATTTATTTGAAGAACTATTCTCCAATCTCTCAAACGAAAAAAATCTGGGATGGTCAAGAAGTTCTGGCCTTGTTCTTGGTTCTTGGTTACTTGGTCCTCCAAACTATTCCAACTGGAATTTAAACTGGAGGTGGTGAAGGGTGGGGTTTAGCCAGAGAGGGTTATTGGGAAGAAAGTGCCACTTTAAATTTAGCTGCATCTGGCTGGGCAACCGTGGCTTGGTGGAGATTATTCCATGCTTTAATAGTGCGTGGGAAGAATGAATTGCTGTACACATCTGTCTTTGAGGCTGGGACCACAAATTGGATCGAATGCCCTCGTCTGCTCCTAATTGGTTTGGGGTTGGTGTAGGTCTTGTGATCTATGTCTAGCTGACCATTTAACATTTTGTAAAAACAGGTCAAACTGTGAGCTTCACGTCTGTCTTGGAGAGGGTTCCACCCCGCCCAGAGAATTCAGAAGTTTGGTGACACTCGCTTCTCTCTCGTAGGTGTTAGTCAAAGTCAAAGTCAAAGTAAACTTTATTGGCAATTCAAATAATGCAACAAGTGGTTACACAGAGAATTGAAATTGCGTTTCCCCATACTCCAAATGTGCAAGTAATATTTATAACACAATAGATAGACAATATACCATTAAAAATACCATTAAAAATAGACATTATATAAAAAAAATTCACAGTGTGCCAGTCTAGTAACTCTTAGTAACAAATTGTTAATGATTCATTGCATGAATGAGAGAATGGCTTTACGGTAATTGGTTTATTTTGGGGGTTTTTTTGAAATGTAGGCCAGAGGAAGTAGTAATTGTTGATACCCAAGTGCTACCAGACATCTGAGTCTGAAGATGGGTCTCGTCACGAATAGTCACCTATTCCCTATCTCCAGAGATGCTGCCTGACCCACTGAGTTACTCCAGCACTGTGTGCCTTATCTTCGGCTACAAGCCATCAATTGCCTGAAGCGCATTGCTATTGTTATATGTTATGGACACAGATCAAGGCTTTGTGATTTTCTTCCAGAATGAGCGATCTGATCTCATCTCGCCTTAAATCCGCCGCCCTGCAGGTCACACCTCTGCACTTGAAGTCCGCAGTAAGATGTGATCGAGGTGCCTGCCTCTACTGCTCTTTCTAGTACAGTGGGTCAAGAAAATATTTTCTTCATCTCTCCAATCCTTCTATGTGTCCCTTTGAAATTTATGCCTGTGATTTTTATTTTTGATCCACTTGTAAGGGATATATTTTGCCAGCCTGCCAGATGAAATCTTGTCACGAGCTTGTGAAAATTCATGTAGAAGACATCAATTGCATTGGATTTATCAAACATCCTTGACCTCCTTGTTATCTCTTGAAACATCTTAATCGAGTTACTCCGGCACAACTTTCCCTCGCATCCTTGCCCACTGTCCCAGATTAATGTGTGCCTCCCCAATTCATTTAGTTCAGTGTGGACATTGGGCTAAACTTAAGTGTTTGTGCGGCACGGTGGCGCAGTGGTAGAGTTGCCACCTTACAGCGCCAGAGACCCGGGTTCGATCCTGACTACGGGTGCTGTCTTTATGGAGTTTGCACGTTCTCCCCGTGGCCTGCGTGGGTTGGCTCAGAGATACTCGGTTTCCTCCCATACTCCAAAGATGTCCAGGTTTGTAGGTAAATCGGCTTGGTATGAATGTAAAAAATACCCCTCACATGCGTGCAGGATAGTGTTAATGAGTGGGGATCGCTGGTCAGTACGGACTCTGTGGGCCGAAGGGCCTGTTTACGCGCTGTGTGTCTAAACTAAACTAATAGTTAACATTGCTCGATAGAATGTATTCTCCTTATTTAACACGCCCTGAATAGAAATTAAACTAACAGGCCTGTCATTACTGTTTTATTGCTTCCTCCATAACAACACAAGTGGTCCTCCAATCTTGACATCAACCCCCCTAGCAAGGGAGGGTTAAAAATCAAAGCCTCTGCAATCTCCTCCCTTATTTCTAATAGACTTTGATTTATTTCACCGAAGTTTCACAATTGAATCTATTTTCATTTATGGTAAAAATCTTGCCCTGCACCTCATTTTTAAACTTGGCCCCTCTCCCCTTTAAAGCTGTGCCTTCTCGTCATTGACATTTCCATCCTGGGGGGGGAGAAAGGAGATACAGTCAGAACCTATCTATGCTCCCATAATTTTGTATACTTGTATTGGGTCTCCCAATGAATCCTGGCATTCCAGTAAAAAACATTCTAGGTTAGTCCAAACTCTCCGAACTAATACCTTCAATTTTAGAACCAGGTTAAACTTTAAGATCCTTAAAAATTCTCCCACGCTCCAAATTCCCGCGTTTGGTATCCAGTAAACCTGCTACCCTTTGACTGAGGTCCATGCTAGTTACTCCCCTGTTCACAGGTTTACAAACACCAAACTTACGTTTAAACCCATAGCTGGAGTAACTCAGCGGGGCAGGCAGCATCTCTGGAGAGAAGGAATGGGTGACGTTTGGGGTCGAGCCCCTTCATCAGACTAACTCTTACATACAACCGAGCAATTGGAAGACTGTTGGGTTTACAGAGTTGCAAGACTGCCATGATTCACAGCAATATCATTGCATCTTTGCAGAGCTATCTGACGAGGTTTGAGTGAAGCGGCCTGGTTAAACAACACGTTGGCCTCTGTTATTATTTAAATATATTGTTGGGTGGTTCCGGTTCCAACTTGCAAAATTGTTCAGGTTTAGTTTAGAGATACAACGTGGCAACAGGCCCTTCGGCCCACAGAGTCCGCACCTGTACTCCAGCACTATCCCACGCAGCCTGACTGGAGCTGCCTTGGAAGTTCCTGCTTCCAGTATGTGGTAAAGGGCCTGTCCCACTTACGCGACCTTGGCTCGCAAATTACGCGACCTCGTGGTCGCTTGAGGCGTACGGGCACCGTGTGGCCGCGCGGGGCCGGTCCCACTTAGAAGCGCGGAGTTGTGCGGGGCTGGTCCCGACATCGCGAGGGGCTCCGAAAATCTGACCATGTCCAAACTCTTTGCGCGACAACGGCCTGTCGACACGTTGGCGCATTGCAGTCGTACGCAGCATCTTGACGGCGAATGATGTGACATTGCGTGATGACATCACCGCCCGACGCCGTGCGACGCCCAAATTCAATCAGCCCGCCTCCTGCCCAAACGCATGCATTCGCATGCAAGTGGGACAGGCCCTTTACATTCAAATTCTCTCTGGTAGCATCAACCACTGTAGCAAGAGAAATGAAAGAGATCGATTACCTGAATTTTGAAAAGGGCACGGACAAGTGAGCAATAATGTAAGGTGAGAAGGGAGGGGCTACAGGGGAACTGAGGGAAAGGGGCGGTAGTTGTATGTGTCCTTGCAACCAACTTTAAAACAGTAACAGGTAAACAAAGGGTTCACTGCACCATGTATGACAAATACTTGGCCGGACATGAAGAAAAAAAATCCGAAATCTTTGCAATAATCTTTTACTCAAATTTCACACCATTGATTTTACCGCAGCTTAAGGAATGGCAAGCTTGGGCAACAATACACTTTCAGTAGAATGACGTGTGCTGTTGAGATCCAACACTCTCAATGGGAGATGATTGCTCTTTTACTAGCTTGCCGTTTTTGATCGAAACCAAGGTATTGGAGAAAAAATGTTTTGGAAAAAAAATAAATCGACCACCTCTGATGTTTGCTGGCACATGGTTGATACTACCAGAAATAATTGAATTTTACAACAGATTGGAAGCGGGAACTTCCAGGGTGGCACAGGGACTATGTTTCCCAGTTCTTCTACTTGCGTATGGCGTGCACAGACTAAAGCTGCAGGTCAACTTGTTCTATTTGATCTTGTTTGTGCACGTCGGGTTGATTGCGTTAGTCGAAACAGGGCGGACCACGTGAAGGTTGCAATCTCCCACCCCCTTTCCCAGCTGTTATCAGGCAACTGAACCATCCTACCAACAACACTTATAACAGACCTGATCTACCATCTACCTCATTGGGGACCTTCAGACTATGTTTGATCTGACTTTACTGGACTTTATCTTGCATTAAACATTATTCACGCTATTCCCTGTACCATGTATCTGCACACTGCGGATGGCTCGATTGAAATCACATATTGTCTTTCTCCAGACTGGTTTGTTAAGACACAACAAAAGCTTTTCATTGTACCTCAGTAAATGTGACAATAAACTAAACTCGTCTCACAAAAATAACTACCTCCTTGCCTTTGAATCCAGTTTCTCTCTTCCTTTTGCTGTCAATACTTACCTGCATTTGGGACAGACTCACGATAAAGGGAATCACGCTTAGTACAAGGTTCAGTCAGTAACGTTCATTCAAAGAGAGTCTGAGGGTCTCCAATGAGGTAGACAGTAGTTCATGACCGCTCTCTGGTTGTTGGTAGGGTGGTTCAGTTGCCTGATAACAGCTGGGAAGACACTGTCCCTGAATCTGGAGGTGTGCGTTTTCACACTTCTCTACCTCTTGCCCGATGGGAGAGGGGAGAAGAGGGAGTGGCCAGGGTGCGACTCGTCCTTGATTATGTTGCTGGCCTTGCCGAGGCAGCGCGAGGTGTAGATGGAGTCGACGAGTCAAGTCAAGTCAGGTTTATTCGTCACATGCGCATACAAGACGTGCAGTGAAATGAAAAGTGGCGATGCCTGCGAATTGTGCAAAAAAAAATCACAAAACAGAATGGAACAGGATCAGTAATTACATATTTGTGGGGAAAAAAAAGAAAAAACAGCAATTTTAAAAAGACACCACACAACAATAAATTGGTAGAGTAAGTTAGTCCCTGGTGAGATAGGAGTTTACAGTCCTAATGGCCTCTGGGAAGAAACTCCTCATCCTCTCCGTTTTCACAGCATGGTAGCGGAGGCGTTTGCCTGACCTTAGCAGCTGGAACAGTCCGTTGCTGGGGTGGGAGGGGTCCCCCATAATGTTGCTGGCTCTGGATCTGCACCTTCTGATGTATAGTTCCTGCAGAGGGGGCGAGTGTAGTTCCCATAGTGCGTTCGGCCGAACGCACTACTCTCTGCAGAGCCTTCTTGTCCTGGGCAGAGCAATTCCCAAACCAAATTGTGATGTTTCCGGATAAGATGCTTTCCACAGCCGCTGAGTAGAAGCACTGGAGCATCCTCAGTGACTCTGAATTTCCTCAATTGCCTGAGGTGGAAAAGACGCTGCCTTGCCTTAAGGGCCTGTCCCACCAGCATGCGATTGCATCCGTCTAGCGCGACCAAATGTGGTCGCTTGAGGCGTACGGCCTCGCGGGGCCGGTTCCACTACGAACCGCAGGGGCGTCTGGAGTTGTGTGGGGCTAGTCCCGACATCATACTGACCAATCAGCTGGGCAGAAGGCGGGCCGACTGAATTTGGACGTCGCACGGCGTCGGGCGGTGACGTCATCATGCAACGGCATGCCGGGCGGTGACGTCATCACGCCACGCCACGCGCTAGGTGTACTTCGAGACGTTGCGTACGCCCTCAATGCGCCTGAGGGCCGACAGGCTGTTGGCGCGTGGGATTTTCGGACGGTGCAAGATGTTTGGAGCCCCGCGCGATGTCGGGACCAGCCCCGCACAACTCCATACGCCTCCGGCGATCGAAGTGGGACCGGTCCCGAGTGGCCGTACGCCTCAAGCGACCACGTTAGGTCGCGCTCACCGCATACAGTCGCATGCTGGTGTGACAGGCCCGTTACTCACCAGTGCGGCAGCGTGTGATGTCCATGTCAGATCCCCTGAGATGTGGACTCCCAGGTATTTAAAGGGAGGGAGGTTGGTTTGTGTGATGGTCTGGTTAAATGTGTGGTGTTATAAAGATAGGTCATTTCCCATGCATTGACCGTAAATCATCCACCAACCAGTCTGACTGGTCCTGTCACTTGCAACCATTCCTTAAACGTCCTACAGTAAGTAGCAAAGATTGACAACATCCAAAGACTGGGGTTGTATAATCCTGTGAAAAAGGATTAGGATTCACAAACATATCTGGAAAGGTGGCTCCTTCCTGAGGAGATGGTCTTGGAGCGGAAGACAATAGACAATAGGTGCAGGAGTAGGCCATTCAGCCCTTCGAGCCAGCACTGCCATTCAATATGATCATGGCTGATCATCCACAATCAGTACCCCGTTTCTGCTTTCTCCCCATATCCCCTGACTCCGCTATCCTTAAGAGCCCTATCTAGCTCTCTCTTGAAAGTATCCAGAGAACCGGCCTTTGATGCAGACAATTCCACAGACTCACAACTCTCTCTGAGAAAAAGTGTTTCCTCATCTCCGTTCTAAATGCCTTACCCCTTATTCTTAAACTGTGGCCCCTGGTTCTGGACTCCCCCAACATAGGGAACATGTTTCCTGCCTCTAGCGTGTCCAAACCCTTTATAATCTTATATGATTCAAGATGCTCCTCAAACTGCAGAAAATCTGAGACAATACAGCTCACCCCCTCCATGACACACTGGTCAACCTGAGGAGCAGCTTCAGCAACAGACTGGTTCCACCAAGATGCAGCACAGAATGCCACAGGAGATCCTTCTTCCCTGTGGCTGTCAAACTGTACAACTCCTCCCCTTCTGTCGTGGGGTAGATTGACTCCCCTCTCCCCCCCCCCCCCCCCACCACCCCTTCCAAATCTTTGCACATCCCCCAACCCTTTCCACTTTAAGTCACTTTAATGTCATGTTTCATGTAATTTGTGTTTTTGATGACTATTGGCAGATCAATTTCCCTCCTGGGATAAATAAAAGTATTTTGCATCGTAAAAGACAATTCTCTACATGTGAATTGTAGATGAGCTAAAACCTGTGGTGAAGTACTATGATTAGTGGTGAAGTACTAAAAATGTTGGTCATTAGAGGCGGCACAGCGGTAGAGTTGTCGCCTTACAGTGCCAGAGACCCGGGTTCGAATCTGATAACGGGTGCTGTCTGCAAGGAGTTCGTACGTTCTCCTTGTGAACTGTGTGGGTTTTCACCCGGATCTCCGGTTTCCTCCAAAGACGTACAGGTTTGTATGTTAATTGGCTTCGCTAAAATTGTAAATTCTCCCCAGTGTGTGTAGGATGGATGTTGGTGTGCAGGGAATGTTGGTCGGCACGGACTCGGTGGGCCGAAGGGCCTGTTTCCGCGCTGTATCTCTAAGCTAAACTAGTGAAAATGTTTGATCCATTTGCAACTCAAGCTGGCCTGGGGATTTCATAAGACATTATTCCTAAATTAAGAATCTGCATTCCTGGACATCATTTGCTTCAGCTGTTATGATTTATGTGCAAATATATTGACAGAATCATATCATTTCCCATTTTTTTGTAGTTTCCCTTGGGTTAGTATAGAAAGTTGTCTTTGGAGTTAAAATTTACAGATACATAGTATTAACATTAATGTGTGGGAAGGGACTGCAGATGCTTGTTTACACCGAAGACAGACACAAAATGCCAGAGTAACTCAGCGGGACAGGCAGCATTTCTGGAGAGAAGGAATGGGTAACAGTCTGAAGAAGGGTCTCGACCCGAAACGTCACCCATTCCTTCTCTCCAGAGATGTTGCCTGTCCCGCTGATTTACTCCATCATTTTGTATCTATTAACATTTATATATTGTGTGTTGTGACCTTGGCATAACCCAACTTTAAACACTGGAGTGGCACAGGTTCTTCTTTAAATAGCCAGCAAGGTTTGTGCCAAGGTGCTGAGATACACAGATACATAGACAATAGGTGCAGGAGTAGGCCATTCGCCCCTTCGTGCCATTCAATGTGAACATGGCTGATCATCCCCAATCAGTACCCCGTTCCTACCTTCTCCCCATATCCCCTGACTCCGCTATCTTTAAGAGCCCTATCTAGCTCTTTCTTGAAAGTATCCAGAGAACCGGCCTCCACCGCCCTCTGAGGCAGAGAACTCCACAGACTCACAACTCTTGAATGTAGCAAAACAGTGGTGTATCTGGAATGATGAGGAAACCTGGCAGCTCTGATTCGCCTTTAGGTCGGGACAATAGTCGCCTGTGTCATGCATTGCGTTCTGTCACGTCTACTTATTTTGAAAATCAGTGCAGAAGGGGTGCAAAAATGAATGAGATCGAGGAATGAAAGACGGTACTATTGTGTGTGTGTGTGTGTGTGTGTGTGTGTGTGTGTCAAGCCTGGAGAATGCAATATTCAGTGAAACTATAAATCTCCGCAAAATCAAGAAAACGGATAGAAAAATGGCAACATTAGCAGAAAATGTGGTTGTAAATTACACTGTGTTCACCGTATATTTGTTGAGATTGCTTCAAGGTGAAGGAGGCAGGATGGCATTTAGTGCCTGATCCCAGCAAGGTAGCAGTGGGTGGCAATATTAGGAGGTTTTGTTGTGGTATACTGTCAATCCCACGGAAAATTATGCATCATTTTGAAAGCGTGTTCATTAAAATAAAATTGAATGCTTTTATTGTCTAGTGTTATTTACCTGGCAGGCATTGATTAATCATGCGAAATATTTATGAAAGTATATCTTTTTTCTGGCATGCCTTCATCTGTGTAGTTTTACACTGAAATAAATATTCGCTTATTTTGAAGATCGCACTAAATTCAAGACTATGTCATTGTATTTGGAGATTGTTCTAAATCCCATTGCATCTGCTCATTCCATTCCATTATGGGCGGCACGGTGGCGCAGCGGTAGAGTTGCTGCCTAACGGGACACGCAGCGTTACTGGCGAGAAGGAATCATCACGCCAGACGAGATAGGAGTAGAATTAGGCCATTCGGCCCATCATGTTTACTCTGTGATCGCGGCCGATCAGCCATGATCACAATGAATGGTGGTGCTGGCTCGAAGGGCTGAATGGCCGCCTCCTGCACCTATTTTCTATGTTTCTATGTTTCTATGAAAGAATGTTTAGTGCAAGGTAAACCCACAAAGTCTGATCAAAGGTAGTCCAAGGGTCACCAATAACGTCGATAACAGTTCAGGACTGTTCTCTGGTTTCGGTAGGATGATTCAGTTGCCTGATAACAGCTTCTTCTTATCGAGACCACACACAAGATTAGAAGTTGATCAGCCAGAGCTGGACACACTTCTCGGCATCTGCACAATGGTGTCTGTCTTGCGCTTCCTGTGCGTGGTGTTGGAACGATTGGTGGAAACAGGATTGTGACGTAAATGCTTTCCTTGGCCTTCCTGATAACAGCTGGAAAGAAACTGCCCCTGAATCTGGAGGTGTGCATTTTCACACTTCTATACCTTTTGCCCGAGGGGTGAAGAGGGGGTGGCCAGGGTGCGACTTGTCCTTGATTATGCTGCTGGCCTTGCTGAGGTAGCGAGAGGTGTCAATGGCGGTTGACGTGCGTGATGGTCTGGGCAGCGTCCACGATTCTCTGCAATTTCTTGTAGTCTTTGATGGAGCGTTTCCCGAACCAAGCTGAGATGTATCCCAATGTAATACTTTCTACAGCACATCTGATGCATCATAGCATCTCCACCCCCATCTGCATTTGATCTTGACCTCCAGTTTGCTCTGTAAGGTCTTCCCCTGATCACCATGGGAGTTTCGTCCAGTTTGCATTTGCACTGATCATTATTCCCTTTATCATGTACATGTACACTGTGGACAGCTCGATTGTAATCATGTGTAGTCTTTCCACTAACTGGTTAGCCCGTAACAGAAAGCTTTTCACCGCACCTCGGCACACGTGGCAAGGAATTAAACTAAGAATTCTACCATGTTTAAGAAGGAACTGCAGATGCTGGAATAATCGAAGGTAGACAAAAATGCTGGAGAAACTCAGCGGGTGAGGCAGCATCTATGGAGCGAAGGAATTGGTGACGTTTCGGGTCGAGAAGTCTGAAGAAGGGTCTCGACCCAAAATGTTACCTATTCCTTCACTCCATAGATGCTACCTCACCCGTTGAGTTTCTCCAGCATTTTTGTCTACCTTCAAGAATCCTACCATGAGCAGTTTGCTATCTGCAGAACTCATCCGGCACAGATTGAAGTGTATTGTTCAGCAAAGCACATCCATGAGGAAAGCCTGACAATCTATATTATAAGTGCGGCACGGTGGCACAGCGGTAGAGTTGCTGCCTTACAGCGCCAGACACCTGGGTTCAATCCGAACTAGGGGTGCTGTCTGTGCGGAGTTTGCACGTTCTCCCTGTGACTGCGTGAGTTTACTCCGGGAGCTCCGGTTTCTACCCACACCCCAAAGACGTACAGGTTGGTAGGTTAATTGGCTTTGGTAAAAATTGTAAAACGTCCGTAGTGTGTAGGATAGTGCTCTTGTACGGGGATCATTGGTCGGCACGGACTCGGTGGGCCGAGGGGCCTGTTTCTGCAACGTATCTCCAAACTAAACAATAATAAAATAGTAAAATTAAACGAGAACTTACCAGTTCGAAGGTTGATCTCTATTTTATGAGGAGTTGCGATGAGGGATTTCGTGAAGAACCCGCCAGCACGCATGCGCGACATTCTTCAAAGTAGCGGTGTGGAATCACAGAAACAACAACAGAGAAATGACTTGGTATAGTAAGATTGAAGAGACTCTAATTACCAGTTGATTTATGATCGAGGGTTGGGAGCGGAGGGCACGAAATCCCTCATCGCAACTCCTCATAAAATAAAGATCAACCTTCGAACTGGTAAGTTCTCGTTTAATCTTACTATTTCATTTCGGAGTCACGTGAGTGACTTCGTGAAGACTTCAAAGCTCTGTGATTCCATGCCCTGGTCCATGCTGTCACACACCATGTGGTCCATGCTGTCACACACCACTATTAAGGATGGATGGGAGTAAACAACTTTCTAGACTGCTTGTACTGAAAAATAAGAATAATATTTATTAACAACAAAGAAAAAAACCCTCATTCGGGGACATCTCCACGTTCTTGACCTGCATTCAGCACGGCCTCCGCGAACTGTAGAGGAGCGGCAACAGGTTTGTTGTAGAACCGCTGGAAGATGGCTTCATTCGCCCATCCTGCTGTGGCAAGAATATGGTCCATGGGCACCTCCATGACCCTTGCCGCCGACGTTGATGCAGCCCTGGTGGAATGGGATTTGAAGACATTAGTGTCAATACCTGACTTACCCAAGACGATCCTGAGCCACCTGGATATCGTCTGGACCGTCACTCTATGGTGAGGTTTCTTGTGGGTGATAAGCAAGTATTTCTCCATTCCCCTCAGCTTTCTCGTCACTTTCACATAGTGACGGATATGGGCGGCTAAACATAGCCTTGCATCAGCGGGGTATGCCTGGAACTTCAGCTGCAGCCCTGTGAACCCAGGTCTATGCTGCTTGAGTAGTTCGTCTATGAAGAAGACTACTTCTGCAGGGGTAGAGATCATCCTGTCGATCCGGACTTTGTGGAGTGTCTGTACCCTCTGCGCTGAAGTCAGTGCCAGTAACATCACCAGCTTCAGGGTGAGTTTGTCCAGCTCAAGCCCCTCCATGGGCGACAATGTCCTGAGCAGGGTTAATACCTTCCCGATATCCCAGGTGATGTTATAACGCGGTCTGGGCAGATTGGAATTGAATATTCCCCGCATGAGTCTGGACACCAGCCTGTTGGATCCTACCTCAATATTGAGGTAGAATGACAGCGCACTCCTGGCGCTGTTGATGGCACTGTAGCTCAGGTGTTCATCATGGTGCAACCCCGCCAGGAATTCCAATACGTCGGTGATGGTTACAGCGTCGTATGCAATGTGGGAGCGGCCGCAGTAGGTTTCCCATTTCCGGATGTGTGAGAGGTATTGCCGCCTGGTGGACTCCCGGCATGACGCTCCGATGGTATCCATGGTTCTAGATGATAGGCCATACCGCAGTAATGGCCTGTTCAGAACCTGCAAGCCAACAAGTTTAGATAACTGTGGCAGGGATGTGGTTCCCCTGACACAGGGTTTGTTACCAATTGTGGGCAACCCTCTAAGAGGACCCAAGGTTGACTGATCATGTCAAGGACCACCGGATACCATCGCTGCGTAGGCCAGTCGGGTATGATAAGAATGCCCTTAGCAGCATCTGTCTGGATTTTCCGCAACACCCAACTGATGAGGCAAAATGGAGGAAATGCATAGAAAAACCATTTCCCCCAGTCCAGCGAGAACGCATCCATCGCCATTGCCCCAGGATCTGGTTCCCACGAAACGTATGTTGGTACCTGATGGTTCAACCGTGACGCAAAGAGGTCGATATCCGGTTCACCAAATTTGGCTGTAATTTTAGCGAATATTTGGGAATTTAACATCCACTCGATGTTGTCATTGAATTTGCGTGACCTGGTGTCCGCCACTGTATTGAACTCACCTGGTAAATAGGTGGCTGAAATCCAAATATTCCGTTGAACACACCAGAGCCAAATTGTATTTGCCAATTCATCACATGAAATTGACCTGGTACCGCCCATATGGTTTAGATATGCCACCGCAGTGGTATTATCTATTTGGAGACGGACATGAGCATCAGTAAGGTTAGAACAATAAGCTCGAAGTCCGTGAAATGCTCCTAGCATCTCCAAATAGTTTATCCCTTGTGACAACAACAGGGTAGATTCAAGGGTGTCCCATCTGCCCCCACAACTAGAGTAGTTGTCCGTAGCTCCCCAGCCATGGGAGCTTGTGTCTGTTTGTAAGTATACCATCGGATTGGGCAAAATGATGGGTTTAAATGAGTCACAAATATTGTCAATCCACCATTGTAACTCAATCTTTGCCTTGAGAGGCAGCTGCATTGGTCGATCGAAATGTCCAGCGTTCAGTTTTAACGCTGAGATCTTGGCTCTCTGCAAATTTTGATAATGCAAAGGTCCGTATTGGGCAGCTGGAAAAAGTGCTACGATCTTGCCAATCACCTTAGCAGTTTGTCTAATTAATGGTATACTGGCCCAGACTAGATCCTTGCATACTTGGGTGACATCCCCAACTTTGTTAGTTGGTATGGTGGCCCTCATGCGATTGGAATCCACCGTAAACCCCAGATAATCCATGACCTGTGAAGGGCAGAACTTTGATTTATCTGGATGGATAATGAACCCCATTTTCTGAAAAATTTCCACGGTGGCTGAGACTGCCAGTTCCGCTGATTCCAGGGTGTTCCCAATGATTAGGATGTCATCCAGATAGGCCATCACTATATGACCTTGTCTCCTTAGCGTAGCCAAAATTGGTTTGAGCAATTTAGTAAATAATCTAGGGGCTGTGGTAAGCCCATTTGGCAAAGCCCTGTATTGCCAGAGCTGATCCATCCAGGTAAATTTCAAGAACTTCCTGTGGTGTTCCCGAAAGGATACTGAATAGTATGCATCTTTTAAATCAATGCATGCCATAAAGCAACCCTCAGAAATCAATAACTTGGCTGTTTCGAACGTGTCCATTTTGAAATGGGTATATTTTACAAAGGTATTCAAATGGGTCAGATCAATAATAATCCGACATCCTCCATCCTTCTTGATTTTTGTGAATACGTTGGATACAAATTCAATTGGTTCGTGTATAGTTCTTTCTATCACGCCTTTTTCTTGTAGCCTTAAGATTTCAGCATAGCCTACTGCTGCTTCATTGCTGGACAGTGTCAATTTCCGATCTGGCATATGCTGGGATGGAGGGATGTTGCCATTGATGAATTCAATCTCATGGCCTTGAATACTTTGTAAGATAAACTCATCAGAAGTGATGGTTCCCCATGCCACCGTGAAGAACCGTAGTCGCCCACCAACATGTGAAGTTAAGCACGCAGGTGCATGAAAACCAGACCGCCTTACCTCCATGGTTACCGGCGGTCCTTGACATGTCTGGCGGGACGTGGAGGTGCTGGGTTGGGCTGATGATGCGGCGTCCGCATCTTCCATGGTGGCCACTGGGAGCCTAGCCCTAAAAAGGGCCATGGTTGTTGAGGCTGCTGAAATTGAGGCGGAGCTGGAGCGTAAGTTCTTGCCAGTCTAACGGCAGGGCCTCGTGGCCTGAAATATGGCGCTTTCTTGGCCGCCTGCCTGGACGAGATTTGTGACCACATTAGTCCCACCGTCTTGGCGTGGTCATCCAGCTCCTTGACCCTCTTCGGGAGGTCTTCCCCGAACTACTGTCTGGGTGGCGGCGTAGGAGGTGCTTTACACAACCCGGCAAATTTTGGGTTCAGCGTGGGTCTGATGACGCTCTTCCTGAAGGCGTTGATCTCATACTGTGTGGTACACAGTAGAGCCAGAGCATCCTCCTGCTCGGTGCTCAGATGCAAATTTTGTTGCTACATCGAGGAGCTCTTCCTGAGGAGCCTCCGATGTAGCTGGTGCTGGGCCCAAAATGTTCTCATCCTCCGGCTGTCTCAGGCTGCCTGCTGATGATGGTGATATATCCCTGTGCCCTCTGGAGCTGGATGCTTCCTGCCTCTGATTCTGTTGCAGGAGGAGTTCCAACATCCGCTCCATCCTGTCAATACGCCCTTCGCCCTTAGAACTCGGGCGGTCGGAGTCCTCATGTTCTGCGGAACTGTTGAGGCTCCGGTCATCGGCCTGTACCTCGTCGAGGTAATCTCGGTGCCGGAAGCTGTCGCTACCAGCCGCCGCAGCAAAGCTGAGCGATTCCCGCGCGGACCCGCTCAAACGCCTCCTTTTGGCGGGGCTCAATACTGCTGCCTCGGAGGGCAAACGCGGTGAGTGGTCGGCTCCCGACGCCTCGGCGTGGTGACGAGCTCCACGGGATCCTCACTGGAGCTCCGGTGTATCGGCGGGTCGGGCCCTGTAGCGACAGGGCTCCCCGACTTCCTCGCCTTTTTCCCGGCCTGACTCGCAGGTGTAGCCATTGATGAGGGCTCCGGGATGGGTGGCCGGCGACTCCGTGCGGACGTCCTACGGCCCTTGTTTCTCCCGTCCATGTTCCTGTTGAAAGAAAACACTCTCCCAACAGGAACCAACCAACTCACTTACCTGAGCGGCTCCTTATGAAGGGCTGGTGGTGAGCCGCGCTCCACCGCCAGCCGTCGGCAGCAATGCGTTGCGACGATATGTCGCGCATGCGTGCTGGCGGGTTCTTCACGAAGTCACTCACGTGACTCCGGAATGAAATCATAAATAGAGACTGAAAAGTTCATAAACACAGAATGCAGCGACGTCCCAAAGGGGGGCGCAGAACAGAACTTAATGTGCAATGATGTCTTGATACAACAGCTGCCAGTTTGGAGCTTGATGTTCTGACACCCTCCCTCTCAGATTGTACGGCAGCAAATGTAATCGGCAGCAAGAACAGCAGCTCAAAATAACTCTTTAAAAGGATCATCAACTGCTTCATAAAGTTAGTTCATAAATGTTAGGAGCAGAATTTTGGCCATTCAGCCCATCAAGTCTACTCTGCCATTCCATCATGGCATATCTATCTCTCCCTCCTAACCCCATTCTCCTGCCTTCTCCCCCATAACCCCTGACATCCATATTAATCGAGAATTTATCTATCTCCGCCTTAAAAATATCCACTAACTTGGCCTCCACAGCCTTCTGTGGCAAAGAATTCCACAGATTCACCACCCTCTCACTAAAGAAATTCCTCCTCATCTCCTTCCCAAAGGAACGTCCTTTAATTCTTGGTCCTAGACTCTCCCACTAGTGGAAACATCCTCTCCCACATCCAGTCTATCCAGAAGTTGTCAAAACTGCAGCCCACGTCTCCATGGCGACGGTAGGAAGGAGCATCTATCCCTGAATTATGTCCAGAGAAACAGCACAAACCCGAAAATTCTTTATATACTTCCTTTGCATCTTCAATGAATTTCAGGTCAAATGCAGACGGAGAGAGGTCTGTGTGATCTCTGCTTCATGACGGTATACTTCAGAGAAGTTTTAAATCACAGAAGTGGGGGGTGATGAAAACTTGAAATAATCTCTGAAGGTTAAATCTCAAATGAGTTTGATAAATTGTTCCTTCAGTAGGGAACTGGCATCTGAGAAATCTACCGCACAGCACCAGCATACAGCTGTCTAAGCTGCTTTAACATTTCCATTTAGTTGGTTTCCTGATAAGATTGCTTCATTAATGCTGAACCGCAGAAATCTTGTGATGTGGGGATGGATGTCCATCAGAAAACGTGGCCTTTCTGTTGCTTTCTGAAGCTGTATTTAAGTTGCTGTGCTGAAAATGGAACAAACTTTCTAACTTTGAAAAAAAATATGGCTGACTTTTGTCTCACACTGTCTGTGCTGACAATTTAGTCTCTCATTCCAGCATAGAAACATAGAAAATAGGTGCAGGAGTAGGCCATTCGGCCCTTCGAGCCTGCACTGCCATTCAATATGATCATCCAACTCAGTATCCTGTACCTGCCTTCTCTCCATACCCCCTGATCCCTTTGGCCACAAGGGCCACATCTAACTCCCTCTTAAATATAGCCAATGAACTAGCCTCAACTACCTTCTGTGGCAGAGAATTCCACAAATTCACCACTGTGTGAAAAATGTTTTTCTCATCTCGGGCCTAAAAGATTACCCACTTATCCTTAAACTGTGATCCCTTGTCCTGGACTTCCCCAACATCAGGAACAATCTTCCAGCATCTAGCCTGTCCAACCCCTAAGGAATTTTGTAAGTTTCTATAAGATCCCCCCCTCAATCTTCTAAATTCTAGCGAGTACAAGCCGAGTCCACATCAAGTCCACAGTCTTGCAGTCAGGATCCTTCATAAGTGATAGGAGCAGAATTAGGCCATTCGGCCCATGAATTCTACTCTGTCATTCAATCATGGCTGATCTACCTCTCCTCACCCCATTCTCCTTCCTTCTCGCCAGAACCCCTGACTCCCGCACAAATCCTTTACTGCACATCCACGCATGTCTTTGGCGATACAGCGCAGAAACTGGCCCTTCAGCCCACTGAGTCCGCGTCGACCAGTGGTCACCCTGTACACTAGTTTATTTTGGGTTATTATCACATGTACTAAGTTACAGTGTTACACTGAGCTTTTGTTCGATGCTCTCCAGCCAGCAGAAAGACAATACATGATTACAGTTGAGCCATTTACAGTGCACATAAGGCAAGAACTTTTAGTGCAAGGCAAAGCCAGCACAGTCTGATCAAGGATAGTCCGAGGGTCACCAATGAGGTAGATAGTAGTTCAGCCCTGCTCTCTGGATGTGGTAGGATGATTAAGTTGCCTGATAACAGCTGGGAAGAAGCTGTCCGTGAATCTGGAGGTGAATCTAACACTATCCAACACACAGGAAACAATTTACAAATTTTCACTGAAGCCCAATTAACCTACAAACCCGTGATGAATGGTTCTGACTTTACCGTCCTTTCAAATAAGATAACTATGGACTTAAAGTTTTCAAGAGAGAGTTCGATTTAGCTCTTGTGCCTAACGGAATCAAGGGATATGGAGAGAAAGCAACAACGGGGTACTGATTTAGGATGATCAGCCATGATCATATTGAATGGTGGTGCTGGTTCGAAGGGCCGAATGGCCTACTCCTGCACCTATTTTCTATGTTTCTAGGATATTGATAGAAGAAACCAGGCAAAAGAGCGTGTGTGTTGCAATATGTAAACCAGGGGGGACAAACTAGCTGGTCAGGATTTGAATTGAATTGAATGCCTTTATTGTCATTCAGACCTTTCGGTCTGAACGAAATTTCGTGCCTGCAGTCATACATATATAAAAATAACAATACCATACAATAAACACAAAATTAACATCCACCACAGTGAGTTCACCAAACACCTCCTCACTGTGGTGGAAGGCAAAAGTCTTAGGGTCTCTGTCTTTCTCCCCTCCTTATTCTCCCTCTGCGCTGAGGGGATCCAGGCCGCCGCCACCGCTGACGCCGGAACGCCGGAAGACCGCCACAGGGCCCGCCGCCGGAACGTCGCTGGAGCACCGCAGCTCCCGAAAACCAGGCCGCCGCTGGAGCACCGCAGCTCCCGAAACCCAGGTCGCCGCTGGAGCACCGCAGCTCCCGAAACCCAAGCCGCCGCTGGAGCACCGCAGCTCCCGAAACCCAGGTCGCCGCTGGAGCACATGCCGCAGGATGGGCATGTCCTCCATTCAGAGACAGAAAATAAAACATGCTGATCTAATATCAGACAGATATTACTGCTCCTTAGAATGCATTCCAGTACTGAAGTTAAACTAACTGACCTGTAATTACATAACTCATTCTCTGTTAAAAATACACTTAGTTTAGAGATACGGCACAGAAACAGGCCCTTCGGCCCACTAGGTCCATGCCGACCAGCGATCCCCGCACATTAACACTATCCTACACCCAGGCTACGGTCAATTTCGCACACACTAGGGACAATTTACATTCATACCAAGCCAATTAACGTACGTCTTTGGAGTGTGGGAGGAAACCGGAGATCCCGGAGAACAGTACAAACTCCGTACAACCAGGGTGGAAATGTCAAAGACTAACGGGCAGAGCTTCAAAGTGAGACCGGCAAAATATAAAGTAGACAAGAAATGTGGATAATTGTCCTTGGAGTCCCTTCAACAGGGATGTCACCTCCGGTTGAATCTGTTACGGTTTTATCACAAACCTCCCAACGCCAACCGTTCTGCCTCTATATTAATTAATTTATGGACTGATACATTCGTCGACACTGCTCATATTCTTGCTCTGCCAATTAAAAAGTATATTGGTCATCTTGACAGTCCATGAAGTCCTTTATCCAATTCAGATGTTTCCGTGCAAAGATCTATTTTTAAGAACAAAAAAGTTTGCTTCAAGGAGAGATGGCAACCTTTGCAGGAATGACAGTATCACAAAGAGCAAAGATCAGTGTTGAAAATAAGTTATGTTAAGTCTTGTGCATTGTTGAAGTGTTTGACACCTGGCAACTGGACTCTCGTGCAGCCTCTTTGGTGTCTGTTTGCGAGTACCAAGGCACGGTGGCGCAGCGGCTCTTGACTCCAGGCTCTTGTCTGTACGGCGTTTGTACGTTCTCCCCGTGAGCTGCGTGGGTTTTCTCTGGGTGCTCCGGTTTCTTCCCGCACTCCAAAGGTGTGCGGGTTTGTAGGTTAATTGCCTTGGTAAAATTGTAAATTATCCCTAGTGTGTGTGTGTGTGTCAGTTAGCGTTGGTGTGCGGGCATCACTGGTTGGTGCCAAATGGCCTGTTTCCATGCTGTATCTCAAAACTAAACTAATCTAAACTAATGAGATTGTATTGTTTGCTGGCCCCTTGTCCCTTGTGTGTGTAGGACTGTGTGTACGGGGATCACTGGTCGGCACGGACATGGTGAGCTGACGGGCCTGTTTCCGTGCTGTATCTCCAAACTGATCTTGAATGCTGGGCTGTGTCTGTGTCTTTGTATGCTTATAACGGCTGTTGCAAACATGACAGGTTCATTTTTCTAGGTGGTGGATGGGTTACAAGGACGTGTAAGTATAACGCGGGCTTGTTGTCGTCATAGAGTGTGGCCTTTCGGCCAACTTGGCCCCTACTGAACACCAACAGCCCATTTACACTACTCTCACATTAACCCATCTATTTAATTCTCTCACAACTCTCTCCTCAATTTACCCCAGTTTTTCGACCACTCACCAACAAACTGGAGGCATTTTGCAGTGGCCGATGAACGCAACAATCAGCACATCTTTAGGTGGAATATGGAGCATCCTGAGAAAAACTGGGCAGTCATGGAGAATGTGTGAACTCGCCAATAGTGGCACTTGATGTCAAGATTGGACCCAGGCCTCTGGCATCATGACACAGTGAGCCTAGCAGCTGTGCCATGCAGTGCCCTTTCAATTCACAGATTTTGTCCGAATATTCATTTTCAGCATTTCTGATATATTCAAGCGCAAGTTAGATTTAGCTCTTGGGGCTAACAGAATCAAGGGACATGGGGAGAAGGCAGGAACGGGGTAGTGACTTTGGATGACCAGCCATGATCATATTGACTTTAGAGATGGACAGACAGCACGGAAACAGGCCCTTCGGCCCACCGAGTCCATGCCGACCAGCGACCGTCCCATAAACTGGCGCTATCCTACGCACACAAGGGATAATTTCCAATTCTTACCGAAGCCGATTGAGCGTCTTTGGAGCGTGGGTGGAAACCGGAGCACCCGGAGAAAACCCACAAACTCTATACACACAGCACCCCTAGTCAGGATCGGATCCAGGACTCTGGCGCTGTAAGGCAGCAACTCTACCGCTACGCCACCGTATAATTTTAATGTGAGGATTGAGGCATTCAGGCAGTCTCTCTTCTAGCTGTGCCTTCAGATTACAGATTTTGACCTAATATTTATTTTCAGCATGTCTTTGCAATTTTTTTGGCGTCTCTTGGGAATAAACGACCAAAACCTGCCAGATGAACGAGCTCCACTTTAACTGTTTTCTTTGAAGCAATCCAGCTTTCTTTCAGCCATGGTTCACTTTCAATCAGTCAGTCTCAATAAATTAAATCGCAATTTAACATGAACCTTATAAGTTACCCAATGGCTTATTTGAATGTTTGCTTTTCAAGGAGTGATAATGCAACAAATGAAAAGATCAATAGTATGCTTTAAAATTACCATTCTTATACTTTTTGTATTTCATTCAATTAAATGTTAATTAGTTCATGCCAGCTGTTCAATGAAATATTGTTTGATTGAGGCCTGCAATTCCACTGTGCTTTAAGTTGATAAGATGTTTTTGTACATTAAAGCAGCTTCTTAAATGCATGATTTCAGGCCAGACACAATGGATTTGCCCACATCCTCAAATCTGACATCTACACACTGGAGGCGAAAAATATAATACGGCAGATGTTGAAAATCTGAAATAAAAAGCAGAGAAATCCTGGAAATTCTCAACGGGTCAGGCAGCATCCGTGGTAGTGTCAAACATAAATTGCAAAATTTCAAGAAAACAGCATGGGATGGGGATAGGATCGTGGCGATCGCTGCACGGCACGGACTCAGTGGGCCGAAGGGCCTGTTCCGGCGCTGTATCTCTAGTCTGAACCACTGGATGAGGTGTGGGGGGGGGGGTGAGGAGAGCTCAAATGATGATCACAGAGGGACAGACACAAAATGCTGGAGTAACTCAACGGGACAGGCAGCTTCTCTGGAGAGTAGGAATGGGTGACGTTTTGGGTCGAGGCCCAAAACGAGAGAAGGGTCTCGACCCAAAACATCACCCATTCCTTCCCTCCAGAGACGCTGCCTGTCCCGCTGAGTTACTCCAGTGTTCTGTGTCTGTCTCCGGTGTAAATCAACATCTGCAGTTAGTCCCTACACAGGAATACGTGGGGAATGTTTCAGCAAATTAAACTTGTCTTTTTACTGGCTGTCCTTGGACTGCAATAGAATGGGTAGATAATTGAAGTTCATTCGGTAATGATAACCTGGGTTGGAAGGGGACAAGTTTATTCCCATTCCTGGAGCCAGGAAGGAGAGGTTTGGAGGGATTATGGACCAAACGCGGGCAGGTGGGACGAGTGTAGCTGGGACATGTTGGTCGGTGTGGGCAAGTTGGGCCGAAGGGCCTATTTCCACACTCTATGACTCTACGACTGCGAATCTCTCTCCGGATGGAAATTGGGAACATTTCAAGATTTCCCCAACAATTTATTAATCCACACGATGACTTTTCCTTGTAAATCAAATCTGAAAACTCCACACTCCCACAACATGGTTGCTGTGAGAGCGTTTAAAGAGCCTGTCCCACTTTGTGATTTTTTTCCAGTGACTGTGAAAGTCAGTAAGTGACGCCCTCGCAGTCACGTCAAGCTACGTCATTCCTCATCACCTGCCTTCACAACACAAGGAGGTTACACCGAAATATAATAATCACGTTGGAAATGAACTTATCTACAATAAATCTAAGGACCCGTAACTTTTTAATGGATAAGTCGGCGCTTTATATACCCGCGTCACCGGGCGTCACCTGCAGGAGAGCGTACCTCAGCATGTGGCAGGACGCACGCAATGATAAGACACTCAGATGTCGCCTGAGGATTTTGAACATTCCAATATCCAGAGGCGGCAGGGAGACACCGCGCGTCACTACATGAGTCACGCAGCGTCACGCCCCGACCACGCCGCGACAACCTCTTCTCAGGCGGTCCCCGTAAATGTCGCCCAAGTGGGACAGGCCCTTTAGACTGTGCTCTCTGTGTAATGAAGGAAGATAAGTCTGCCAAGGTTCCCACTAGGTGGAGCACCAGCTTGTACGGAGCTTGGAATGGCTCCCTGATTGTTTTGTGTTGATTGTTTGAGTTACGAGGAAGAAGATAATTGAAAATTGAAAGGAAAGATGTTGTCAAGCTGGAGAGGGTGCAGAGAAGATTTACGAGGATGTTGCCCGCCCGGACACGAGGGACTGAGCTAGATACATAAGGAAAGGTTGAGTAGACTGGGACTCTATTCCGTGGATCACAGGAGGATGAGGGGATGATCTCATAGAGGTGTACAAAATCATGAGAGGAATAGATCGGGTGGACGCCCAGAGTCTCTTGCCCAGAGTAGGCAAATCGAGGACCAGAGGACACAGGTTTAAGGTGAGGAGGGGGGGAAATTTAATAGGAACCTGAGGTAACTCTTTTGCACAAAGGGTGGTGGGTGTATGGAACGAGCTGCCGGAGGAGGGGGTTGAGGCTGGTTTTATCACAACTTTTAAGAAACATTTAGACAGGAACATGGATAGAGCAGGTTTAGGGGGATAGGGACCAAATGCAGGCAGGTGGGACTAGTGTAGATGGGACATGTTGGCTGGTGTGGGCAAGTTGGGTTGAAGGGCTTGTTTACACTCTGTATGACTCTGAATCTATCAAGCATTTGAAATCCTGCTATCATTAAGCTTTTCCGCTCGGTCTGCAATAACCAACCCGACCTCCCGGTGGCTCAGCACTTCAACTCCCCCTCCCATTTTGTATCCGACCTCTCTGTCCTGGGCCTCCTCCACGGCCAGAATGAGCAATACCGCAAGTTGGAGGAACAGCACCTCATATTCTGCTTGGGGAGTCTGCATCCTCTGGGCTTGAACATTGAATTTCCTCCATTCCGTTAACCCTTGCTGTCTCCTCCCCTTCCCACCTCTCCCTCAGCCCTCGGGCTGCTCCTCTTCCTTTTTCCTTTCTTCTCCCCGCCCCCCCCCCCCACCTCCCATAAGTCTGAAGAAGGGTTTTGGCCCGAAACGTCGCCTATCTCCTTCGCTCCTTAGATGCTGCTGCACCCGCTGAGTTTCTCCAGCCTTTTGTGTACCCTCGATTTTCCAGCATTTGCAGTTCCTTCTTTAACACATCATTAAGCTTTTGTTGCATGCTAACCAGTCAGCAGAAAGACAATACATGATTACAATCGAGCCATTCACAGTGTACAAATACATGATAAGGGAATAACGTTTGGTGCAAGGTAAAGCCAGTAAAACCCGATCAAGGATAGTCCAAGAGTCACCAATGAGGTAGATAGTAGTTCAGCACTGCTCTCTGGTTGTGGTAGGATGGTTCAGGTGCCTGATAACAGCTGGGAAGAAACTGTCCCTGAATCTGGAGGTGTGCGTTTTCACACTTCTACACCTTTTTCCCGATGGGAGAGGGGAGAAGAGGGAGTGGCCAGGGTGCGACTGGTCCTTGATTTTGCTGCTGGCCTTGCTGAGGCAGGGTGAGGTGTAGATTAAGTCAATGGGGTGGAGGTTGGTTTGCGTGACGGTCTCAGCTGCGCCCGTAATTTGTTCCAATTTCTTGCGGCTTTGAGCAAAAGGACACAAAGTGCTGGAGTAACTCAGCAGGTAAGACCACACCTCTCCGGAGAACGTGGATAGGTGACGGCACCCTTCTGGCTGGTTTCCGCCTGAAACATTCCCCGTCCATATTCTACAGAGTTGCTGCCAGACCCGCTGAGTTACTCCAGCACTGTGTATCCTGCTTCGGTTCAAAACAACTTTTGGAAATCTCAACGTTTATTGTGATTAATTATAAATGGCTGTTGTCACCAGTGCAAAGTTCCAGCCAAACATTGACTTCAACAGACGATTCAGCGATGAATAATGTGTCTACAAATATATTGGCCTTGTTTTGCCTTCAAATTGTACTCGACAAAATGTGTGTGAATGAGCTACCGATGCTGGCTTGCACTGAAGATAGACACAAAATGCTGGTGTAACTCGGCGGGTCAGGCAGCATCTCTGGAGAAAAGGAACAGGTGATGTTTCGGGTCGAGACCCTTCCTCAGACTGAGAATCATGGGAGAGGGAATTGAAGGTATGAAATGGTACATGCAACCAACCAACACAATAAATGGGATCGAAATTCCCCTTTTGATGGGTTGTGCCCATGAATAGCTTCAGCAAATACTCGATAAACCTTGCTTCAATGTCTGAAGAAGGGTCTCGACCTCAAACGTCACCCATTCCTTCTCTCCAGAAAGAACTCCAGCTGCCTGTCCCACTGAGTTACTCCAGCATTTTGTGTCTATGTTCCGTATAAACCAGCATATAAAAATCTGGTACATTTGGTATCCAGCATTGAAAAAAATAGAAAGAAAAGTAGGCCATTCAGCCCTTCGAGTCAGCACCACCATTCAATATGATCATGGCAGGGGGCTGATCATCTAAAATCAGTACCCCGTTCCTGCTTTTTCCCCAATATCTCTTGATTCCTTTAGCCCCAAGAGCTGAATCTAACTCTACATCTGCAATTCCTTCTTACAAATATATTCTGCAGTTCCTTCCTACACATTATTTGCCCTTGTTGAGATATCACCAATCTGCATAATGGTCCTCTTGGCTTATTGGAGGAGAAACTGGGGAAAGAATGAGCAACTTTAGTTTTTAATTGTTTTTAATTCCTACCGCTGGCGCAGTGGTAGCGTTACCGCCTTACAGCGCCAGAGACCCGGGTTCCATCCTGACTACGGGGGTTTGTCTGGAAAGTGTTTGTACCTTCTCCCCGTGACCTATGTGGGTTTTCTCCGAGTTCTTTGGTTTCCTCCCACTCTCTAAAGACATACAGTTTTGTAGGTTAATTGGCTTGGCATAAATGTCCCTAGTGTGTGTAAGATGGTGTTGATACGCAGGGGTAGTGCTAATGCTGGTCAGTGCTGTGCTCATCTGATGTATCATTGCAGGGAGTCACAGAGTGATACAGCGTGGGGAACAGGCTCTTCGGCCCAACTTGCCCACACCGGCCAATATATCCCAGCTAGGGTTACACAAAATGCTGGAGAAACCCAGCGGGTGCAGCAGCATCTATGGAGCGAAGGAGATAGGCAACGTTTCGGCCCGAAACGTTGCCTATCTCCTTCGCTCCATAGATGCTGCTGCACCCGCTGAGTTTCTCCAGCATTTTATGTACCCTCGATTTTCCAGCATCTGCAGTTCCTTCTTTAACAACATGTCCCAGCTACACTGGTCCCACCTGCCCGCGTTTGGTCCTTATGCCTCCAAACCTGTCGTATCCATGTACCTGTCTAACAATTTCTTAAACATTGTGATAGTCTCTGCCTCGACTACCTCCTCTGTCTGCTTGTTCCATACACCCACCACCCTTTGTGTGGAAAAAGTTATCCCTCAGATTTCTATCAAATCGTTTTTCCCCTTCACCTTAAGCCCATGTCCTCTGGTCCTCGATTCACCTACTCTGGGCAAGAGACTCTGCATCCACCCGATCTATTCCTCTCATGATTTTTTACACTTGTGGAATTCATTGCAGCTTTTCGAATGCACGCACAGCACCGATACACTGTGATCTCCGCCTGACTAATGAGCCCACGCATCACAGTGGTTTGAGTTACTTGGTTGAATCCCTTCTTGAAAACGCTATCAACTGAACACCACAGCTCACCCTCGGACACCACGTGGAATTGTCAATCTAAATTTTGGGATAAAAGGGAATAAAATATGAAAGGAAGAAGTCCGGGATCCAAATGATCGCAGAAAGGCGTTCAAAGTCATGAGAGGTATAGATCGGGCAGATGCACAGAGTCTGTTGCCCGTTCGAGGACCAAAGGAAATAGGTTTAAGATGAGGAGAGGAGAGATTTAATAGTAATCTGTGGGGTAACGTCTTAACACAAAGGGCATTGGGTGCATGGAATTAGCTACTGGAGGAGATAGTTGAGGCAAGGACTATCGCAGCGTTTAAGAAACAGACAGGTACATGGATAGGGTACACAAAATGCTGGAGAAACTCAGCGGATGCAGCAGCATCTATGAAGCGAAGGAGATAGGCGACGTTTCATGCCGAAACCCTTTTTCAGACATGGATAGGACAGGTTTGGACCAAACACAGGCAGCTGGGACTAGCACAGATGGGACATGTGGGCAGGTTGGGTGGAAGGGCCTGTTTCCATGCTGTATGACTCTATCAAGAGTTTGAAATCCCGGTGTCCATGTCTGCAGAGTCAGCAATCTGACTTCATTTCTAAAAGCACTCTCATCGTTTTCTTTCGAACGTTTGTTGTTGCCAGAAGTCATGAGTATCGTTTGCATGCGGTAACACTCTGACTCTCATCCAAAACAGATTCATATGTGTAATAGAGGCAGATGTACCAAATATCCCCCCCCCCCCCCCCCCCCCCCCCCGCCAACTCTGGGATCACCCCTCGGATGAATGTTAAGGATTTTATGGTGTGTTTTTTAAGAAGTCAGGTGGTGTGGAAACAGGCCCTTCGGCCCAACTTGCCCACACCGGCTAACATGTCCCAGCTACACTGGTCCCACTTGCCCGCATTTGGTACATATCCCTCCAAACATGTCCGATCCTTGTACCTGTCTAACTGTTTCTTAAATGTTGGGATAGTCCCAGCCTCAACTACCTCCTCTGGCAGCTCGTTCCATACACCCGCCACCCTTTGCATAAAAAAGTATTTCGCCATTCTCTTGGCTCCAACATACACCTCATCACCCCGCTAATATCACGTATCAAGGTTATCTGATTATTTCTACGTTGACTATAGACCTTAGAGACCGACTTCAATTCTTTAATTACAGTTTCAAGGTTTAGTTTAGTTTAGAGATACAGCGCGGAAACAGGCCCTTCGGCTGACCAGCGATCCCCGCACACTAACACTATCCTACACACACTAGGGACAATTTCCACTTACACCAAGCCAATTAACCTACAAACCTGCACGCCTTTGGAGTGTGGGAGGAAACCGAAGATTTCGGAGAAAACCTACGCAGGTCAAACTCCGTACCAACAGCAAACATGGTCGTGATCGAACCCCGTCATTCCCTTAGGTTACAAGAGGGACTAATTTGAAAGTTCCTTGCTGACTGTGAAATGAAGATCCTGAGGTGGCAAACCTGACTTGATAGGTACATGTGCTTCCTTTCTTCATCTGATGTGCAAGGAATTGACAGCATCCAGCATTACTGGAGCTTGAAACTCACTGGTGTTAAGCTATTCCTGGGAACACCAGTAATTACTCGCTTAAAGTGTTCTGCTGCATCAGGGGTTTCTCTGGGTACGACGTGGAATGCAGGCAGGGAGCAGCATAGGGACCTCGGGCTATTTCATGTAATTGCAAGCAGCGCCGTAATGGGCTGATGATGAGCCGAAGACTTGACGTGCAATTTCCGCGCTGTCGCTGGGATGAAATTATGTGCACGTTTGCCGTTCGTCCAGCGAGGGAACGGAAAGGTCACTTTAATTCCAGGAATGATTCCACGAATGAATAGGTTAGCATATGATGAGCGTTTGACAGCACTGGGCCTGTACTCAATGGAGTCTAGAAGGTTGAGGTGGGACCTCATTGAAACTTACAGAATAATGAAAGGCTTGGATAGAGAGGATGTGGAGAGGATGAGAGACTCCACTGGTGGGAGAGTCTAGGACTAGAGGTCACAGCCTCAGAATTTAAGGGTGCCTTTTTAGAAAGGAGGTGAGGAGGAACTTCATTAGTCAGAGGGTGGTTAATCTGTGGAACTCATTGCCACAGAGGGCTGTGGAGGCCAAGTCAGTGGATATTTTTAAGGCAGAGATGGACAAATTCTTGATTCCAATGGGTGCTAAGGGTAATGGGGAGAAGGCAGGAGAATGGGATTAGGAGGAGATCAGCCATGATTGAATGGTGGAGTAGCCTCGGTGGGCCGAATGGACTAATTCTACTCTTACGACTTGTGAAGGGTTTCGACCCAAAACGCCACCTATTCCCTTTCTCAAGAGTTTGTACTTTCTCCCCGTGACCTGCATGGGTTTTCTCTGAGATCTTCGGTTTCCTCCCACACTCCAAAGACGTGCAGGTATGCAGGTAGAATTGGCTTGGTAAATGTAATTGTCCCTAGTGTGTGGAGGATATTGTTAACATGCGGGGATCGCTGGTCGGCGCGGACCCGGTGGGCCGAATGGGCCTGTTTCCGCGCTGTACCTCTAAACTAAACTAAAATACTAAAAGTGATGCCGCCTGTCCCGCTGAGTTACTCGAGCCTTAAACCAGCATTTGCAGTTCCTCCCTACATATTACTTGAGTGCAGCCTCGCTACTTTGCAGGGAAGGAAAAGGCAATGCTCATCAATATTCAGAGCAACACCATCCAAATGCGATCCATTTGCAGCGATGTTTATTTATGTAACAACTGCTCGGAATCTGGGAGTTTAAAGACTAGACTGCCTGTCGTTGAGAAGCGGCAGTTTGGTGACGCTGGAGCCTGATGGAACGGAATGCCCAGAATGGCCCCAGATGCCCAGCGCGAGGCACGGTGGCTCCATAGACAATAGACAATAGGTGCAGGAGTAGGCCACTCAGCCCTTTGAGCCAGCACCGCCATTCACGGCGATCGTGGCTGATCATCCACAATCAGTATCCTATTCCTGCCTTCTCCCATATCCCTTGACTCCACTATCTTTAAGAGCTATCTAAAGGGCCTGTCCCACTTTCACGACCTAATTCATGACCTTTTGACTCGTGGACATTTTTCATCAGGTTAGAAAAACGCCCCGACCTACTTGATGCCACGAGTACCTACGACTAGCATCACGACCTACCTACGACCTACCTACGACCTCCTACAACCTCCTACGACCTCGTGACGACCATGCTGCGAGTATGAGTCAAGGGTAAACTTGGCAGAGGTCGTGAATTAGGTCATGAAAGTGGGACAGGCCCTTAACTCTCTCTTGAAAGCATCCAGAGAATCGGCCTCCACTGCCTTCTGAGGCAGAGAATTCCACAGATTCACAACTCTCTGGGTGAAAACATTTCTCCTCATCTCCGTTCTAAATGTCCGACCCCTTATTCTTAAACTGTTGCACAGCTGTAGTGTTTCCGCCTCACAGCGCCAGAGACCCTGGTTCGATTCTGACTGCGGGCGCTGTCTGTATGGAGTTTGTAGGTTCTCCCCGTGACCTGCGTGCATTTTCCCTGGGTGCTCCGGTTTCTTCCCACACTCCAAACACCGCAGTTTTGTAAGTAAATTGGAAATTGCCCCTAGTGTGTGTAGGACAGTGTTAGCGTACGCGGATCGCTGGACGGCGCGGACTCGGTGGGCTGACGGGCCTGTTTCTGCGCTATATCTCTAAATTGAACTAACTCTTGAGAGGAGCCCAATACCCACTTCACGATACACCAAAACCAGCCTCATTGCTGGGTCTGCAGGCTGGGTGAGATGCTGCTTGGTCAACCGGCCTCCAACGGGCGGAGGAGATGCTTTGTCTGCCTCTGTCTGGAACATGATCCCACAAACATCAACCCAGACAGACATTGCCCTCTTCTTTTTGGACTGGGGAGACACAGTGGGCCATAGGGCACTGTTTCCGCGCTGTATCTCTAAACTAAACCAAACTAAACATACACTCTCCTGCAACCAAAACCTGCTCGAATGAACCTCTTCAGCTGCAGTCAGCAGATGAAGATTCAGCTTTAATTGCGATTAGACAATAGACAATAGGTGCAGGAGTAGGCCATTTGGCCCTTCGAGCCTGCACCGCCATTCAATGTGATCATGGCTGATCATCCAACTCAGTATCCCGTACCTGCCTTCTCTCCATACCCCCTGATCCCTTTAGCCACAAGTGCCACATCTAACGCCCTCTTAAATATAGCCAATGAACTGGCCTCAACTACCTTCTGTGGCAGAGAATTCCAGAGACTCACCACTCTCTGTGTAAAGAAGTTCGGTTCCACTGTGCCAGTCCATCGCACATTATTCGTACACATTTTGGTACATTTCCCTCATAAATATTCAGGCCAATTCTTTGCTTTTGCTGTTCATTGTTGAAACATTTATTTTTGATAATGCGATCATAAAAAAATATTTCCCCTGCAGATATGGCAGGATGGAAGGGGCTTTTGGGCAGGCACATAGATATGCAAGGAATGGAAGGACAAGCTTTATTAAACAATAATTTATTATTAATAATTCCAAACAACAGCAGTGTTGCGGAGCCCAGCGTAACTGCGTGTCGCACTCCCTCAACTTCCTTTCTCACCCCCTCCCCTCATTCACGTGCCTCCTACCACATGGTAAACGAGGGTTCGATTAACCAGTGGCCCGACCACCAGAGGGCACCACATTATCTACATCAGTTCATAAGTGATAGGGAAAAAGATTAGGCCATTCGGCCCGTCGAGTCTGCTCCGCCATTCAATCACGTCTGTTCAACCTCTTCCCTCTCAGCCCCATTCTCCACACAAGCCCTAAAACCCATACTAATCAAGAATCTATCCATCTCTGCCTTAAAAGATATCCATTGACCTGGCCTCCACAGCCTTCTGTGGCAATGAATTCCACTGATTCACCACCCTCTGACTAAGGAAATTCCTTCTCATCTCCTTTATGAATGAACGTCCGTTTAATCTGAGGCTGTGGCCTCTGGTCCCAGACTCTCCCACTAGATCCGCTCCACATCTTGGCAGTGTGTTTAGCAGAGACACTGTGGGCTGAAGGGCCTGTTGCAGTGGTGCCAATTAGCAAGATACGGGGAACACATTATTTCCACGAGACTACCCACTTGAGAAAATAACGACTCCAAAGTATTCCTGTGCTTGTGATAATTCTCAGAGATCATCGCGAGGAAATTAGTCAACCACTTTAACACCATATTTTGGGACATTCTCTTTTTATTTGGATGTTTCTATTTAAAACATCTGCCAGGCCTATCTGCCGCAACTGGCTCCCAGGAATGTGGAGAGAAATATCGTTCTTTGTTATAAATGTACTTATGTTTTTTTTAATCGGAGTGAGTTGCCATTTGCTGATGTTCCAAATGAAAGATCACAACATCTTAGAATACAAAATTCTGAGATTCAGGGTGTCACAGTGGCACAGCGGTAGAGATTGCTGCCTCACAGCGCCAGAGAACCGGACTCGATACTGACTACGGGTGCTGAATGTTGTTCCTTTTCCCCGTGACCGCGTGGGTTTTCTCCGGGTGCTCCGGTTTCCTGTCACATTCCAAAAACACGTGCAAGTTTGTAGGTTAATTGGTCTGGGATAATTGTAATTTGTCCGTAGTGTTTAGGATATTGTTGACGTATGGGGTCATCGCTGATCGGTACGGACTTGGTGGGCAGAAGGATCAGTTTCCATGCTGTATCTCCAAAGTATTGCCTCTCTTTAGAAACCTTTAGGCAAGTACATGGATAGGAAAAGTTTAGGAGGATATGGGCCAAACGCAGGCAGGTAGGTCTAGTATAGATGGGACATGTTGGTTGGTGTGGACAAGTTGGGCCGAAGGGCCTGTTTCCACACTGTATTACTCTTTGAATAAGACCGCATATACCTGGCTATCTCTTTGATCTTTGGCTCCAATTTCTTGCTATGGTAATGTCGAGGGTTGCAATGCCTTGCGTAAAGAAAGCCCCCTTTAATATCGCCAGTTGCTATATTTTGACGGTTACTCAAAAAGCTGGAGAAACTCAGCGGGTGCAGCAGCATCTAAGGAGCAAAGGAGATAGGCGACGTTTCGGGTCGAGACCCTTCTTTCTCGACCCGAAACGTCGCCTATCTCCTTCGCTCCTTAGATGCTGCTGCACCCGCTGAGTTTCTCCAGCTTTTTGTGTACCCTCGATTCTCCAGCATCTGCATTTCCTTCTTTAACGCTATATTTTGACGCTGGAGGCACAACACCAGTGAAGCGACATTGTAAAAGAAGATAGATTACAAAAGGGTGGAGTAACTCAGCGGGACAGGCAGCATCTCTGGAGGGGAAGGAATGTGTAGCGTTTCGGGACGAGACCCTTCTTCAGACCCTAAACGTCCCCCATTCCTTCCTCTCCAGTGATGCTGCCCGTCCCGCTGAGTTACTCCAGCCTTTTGTGTCTATCTTCGATTTAAAACAGCATCTGCAGTTCCCGACACAGAAGAACCCACCACAGTTTGCGAAAGAGATGTTATTTTTGGAATTCATTACCGTTGTGGCATTTTTAACACAGATGTTGCAGCTCTGAATTTACAGCTGACACATTTCTACGCATCAGCTGGGCTTTGCAACATTTCTTGGGACTGACTTTAAATTTCACGACACCCATCTGGAGTAGAAATTGTGCACTGCTATTCACTTGAAGTAATTTTTTTTTCCTCTCTGTTCACCTGATCTTTTTTTTTAAATCTTTCCCTGCCAGATGCCCCACACTGGTTTAAAGAACAGAGATCGGAGCCTACAGCTTTAATCCCAGATGGTTCAGCTCCCCAGATATCTCCGGTTCTTAACTTTGCCAAAGGGCGACAAACTAATATTGTCCCTTTTAAATTTGACATAGTGATGCCGTCTCCGGTAGATTGTGCTCAAAGTATAAGATGTTGCCAGGAACTCCAGGGTCTGAACTATAGGTAGAGGTTGAGCAGGCTGGGACTCTATTCCTTGGAGAGCAGGAAGATGAGGTGTACAAAATAGACAATAGACAACAGGTGCTGGAGTAGGCCATTCGGCCCTTCGAGCCTGCACCGCCATTCAATGTGACCATGGCTGATCATGAGAGGAATAGATCGGGTAGATGCACACAATCTCTTGCGAGTGAGAATGAGAGGTTTAGGGTGACGGGGAGGGGGGGGGAGGATTTAATAGGAATACGGGAGTTCACTTTTTCACACAAAGGGCGGTGGGTGTATGAACGAGCTGCCGGAGGAGGTGGTCGAGGCAGGGAATAATGCAATGTTTAAGAAACATTTAGACAGATACAGGGATAGGGTAGGTTTAGAGGGATATGGGCTAAACGTAGGCAGGTGGGACTGGTGTAGATGGGGCGTGGTGTGGACAGGCTGGGTGGAAGCGCCTGTTTCCATGCTGTATCACTCTATGACTCTATCCGTGTTCAGATTTCACCATTTGTTTCAGAAAGATTGTTCTCTGTTCAATCGCAATGTTCTTAGAAACAGAGAAACATGGAAAATAGGTGCAGGAGGAGGCCATTCGGAGAAATTTCTTCTAAGGAAATTATAAAGCGCCAAGGATCTTGGTTAATTGATGCCGTGAACCATTCTGCCTAAATTTGAAAACCCTTAACCTTTTGGATGTTAAAAAAAAAATTACAGTTCATTGTAAATAATTCTGGATTGAGGGAGTTGCCATCCATTTGGTGACTTCCACTTTCAATTTAAAATTTCAGTATAAAATATAGATACAAAAAGCTAGATTAACTCAGCGGGTCAGGCAGCATCTCTGGAGAAAAAGAATAGGTGACGTTTCAGGGTCGAGACCCTTCTTCAGACGTCTCCGGTAGATTGTGCTCAAAGTATAAGATGTTGCCAGGAACTCGAGGGTCTGAGCTATAAGGAGAGGTTGAACGGGCTGGGACTCTATTCCTTGGAGAGCAGGAAGATGAGGTGGATCTGAAGAAGGAACTATAACCGAAACGTTACCAGAGATGCTGCCTGGCCCGCTGAGTTACTCCAGCTTTTTGTGTCTATCATCGGTATAAATCAGCGTCTGTAGTTCCTTCCTGCACAAAGGATGGTCATGTAATGACCTGCATAAGCTGGTTTACAAAGGAAAGCACAGTTCTGGAGTATAGGGCCTGTCCTACAAGCATGCAACTCTATGCGATTAGCGCGACCTAACGTGGTCGCTTGAGCCGTCCGGCGTCGCGGGGCCGGTCCCACTTCGATCGCCGGAGCCGTGCGGAATTGTGCGGAGTTCGTCCCGACATCACGCGGGGGCTCCGAAAAACTGACTATGTTCAAAAATTCTGCGCGGCAACGGCTTGTCGGCTCGCAGTCGCCTCGACGCATTACACACCGCCCCGACATCGTGCCTCCGTGAACCTATCTGTAGGTGCCTCCGTGACCCTCTATGTGTGTGGCTCCGTGGCCCTCTGTGTGTGTGTGCCTCTCTGTCCTGGCGAACTTACCTTAGACTTCGCTCCAAGTTCGCCTCATTTTGCGCCGCGTTGCACCACTCACCCGACCTCCGCGCGGCCCCCGTTGCCGGTTTGGTCGCGCATGCCACATGCAGGCGCACGCTGGTGGGAACGGCCCTGTACAGGGGATCACCCGACCTCCGCGCGGCCCCCGCTTCTAGTTGGATCGCGTTCATCGCATAGAGTTGCATGCTTGTAGGACAGGCCCTTAACCCAGTGGGTCAGGCAGCATCTCTGGAGAACATGGATAGGTGATTTTGGTGAATGACAGTTGGTTTAGCTTCATGAGATCATTTTATTTAAAATGAGCATCTTTAAAAAATCGAATTTTAAAGATTATTCTGCTTAGTCTTCTGGTGACTTTGTCAATGTGCGATGTTGTAATCTATGTCAGACACAAATGAGTGCGAAATATGGAATGAAAATCAATTTGATGTGGAGTTTGTGATCTGGAATGTCAGCTGTGTCTCTGCCTTCACAGGGCGCGCTTTACCGACTGAGCTCATCCAGAAGGTACAAAACGCTGGAGTAACTCAGCGGGTCAGACAGCATCCCTGGAGAAAAGGAATAGGTGACATTTCATAGAATCTCCGAAAATAGGTGTTTTGGAACACCTATAGGTCTCCGAAATAGGTCTCCGAAAATAGATAATAGGCCATTCGGCACTTCCAGCCAGCACCGCCATTCCATATGATCATGGTAGATCATCCAAAATCAGTACCCCGTTCCTGCTTTTTCTCCATATCCCTTGATTCTGTTAGCCTAAGAGCTAAATCTGACTAGCTCTTTAAGGATCCCCCTTTAAGGGACCGTCTTAAGGATCGAGACCCTTCTTCAGCCCCTTCTCGACCTGAAATTATTCCTTGTTTCCAGAGATGCTGCCTGTCCCGCTGAGTTACTCCAGCTTTTTGTGTCTATCTTCAGTTTAACCCGACACGAGCTCATCCAGCAGTTTGTTTTAATGCTCCTGCTTGCAATTTACATTATAGGTTGTATTGTTCACATTAGATATCGATGCTGATAACCACAGTTTATTCTTTGCTGGCCACCTTTGAGGGCGGCACAGTGGCGCAGCGGTAGAGTTGCTGCCCTACAGCGCCAGAGACGTGGTTCGATCCTGACTGTGGGCGCTGTCTGTACATACATTCTTCTGGTGACCATGTGGGTTTTCTCCGGGAGCTCCGGTTTCTGCCCACACTCCAAATACATACCGGTTTGTAGGTTAACTGGTTTGGTGAGTGTTAAAATTGTCTCTAATGTGTAGGATAGTGTTAGTGTGCGAGGATCGCTGGTCGGTACGGACTCGGTGGGCCAAAAGGCCTGTTTTTGTGCTGTATGTCTAAACTAAGCTAAAAATTGTAAATTGTCCCTAAAAGCCCTGTCCCACTGTACGAGTTAATTCAAGAGCTCTCCCGAGTTTAATAAAAAAAACTTGTGGAAGCACGCAGAATGTACGTAGTCGGAGCTCGCGTACGTCTCTTAGCGGCTCAGAACGCTAACGGCAGGTATGCGGGAAACGCGGTAAGCTCGGGAAGACTCGTGAAGATTTTTCACAGTCTAAGGATAAGGGGGAATTCCTTAGGACCGAGATGAGGAAAACATTTTTCTCACAGAGAGTGGTGAATCTCTGGAATTCTCTGCCACAGAAGGTAGTTGAGGCCAGTTCATTGGCTATATTTAAGAGGGAGTTAGATGTGGCCCTTGTGGCTAAAGGGATCAGGGGGTATGGAGAGAAGGCAGGAACGGGATACTGAGTTGGATGATCAGCCATGATCATATTGAATGGCGGTGCAGGCTCGAAGGGCCGAATGGCCTACTCCTGCTCCTATTTTCTATGATTCTATGATTCTATGTTTCTATGAAAGAGTTAGTTTGGAATGAAAAGCCTTGTGCAATGTTATGGCTTCCACTTGAATGGTGTAATAAACCCTCAATTTTATATGCACCTGCTGCTCTACTTGATATTTGATTTGAATAACAAACTGAATTATTTATGTCCAACGAGCACCCACAAACACATCAAGCTTCTGATGGATGAAATACTTAACCATCGTGCAAATGTAAAGTCATGAGCCATTTGTGCCCGTCCTACTTAGCGGAAGACATGTTTCACTAAAGCAGTGTCCCAGAGATTAATCATTAATATCTGTCGACCTCGGAGTAATCCCAGGGGGGGCACAGCATCTCGCATGATGCAGTTTTGCTGCTTTTAAAAGCAAACCATGTTGTTGATGCAAGTGGGTATTTCGAGTTAAGTGCAAGAAGTTATGTGTAGGAATGTGTCGGGCTCAATCAATACGATAGCAGGCAGCCTTGGAAGCCTTACCCCATTACTCAAACCTCACGTCAAAAACCTTGGCGTGATATTTGACTCAGCGTTGAAATTTGACAAACAAGGCAATGCCGTGGTAAAAACTAGCTTCTTCCAGCTTCGGACGATAGCTAAAATAAACCAATTCCTCCAGTTTGACGACCTCGAAAAGATCATCCACACATTTATCTCCTCCCGCCTCGATTACTGCAACTCCCTTTACACTGGCATCAGCCAATCTTCCCTGTCCCGCCTGCAACTGGTCCAAAACGCCGCAGCGAGACTCCTGATGGGCACCCGAAAAAGGGACCACATCACCCCGATCCTGGCCTCTCTCCACTGGCTCCCTGTGCGGTTCCAAATAAATTTAAAGATCCTTCTTTATGTCTACAAAGCCCTTAACGGGCTCGCCCCCACCTACATCAAAGGTCTGCTCACCCACCGCACCACCTCCAGGTCCCTCAGATCGGCCGACTTGGGGTTGCTGAACATCCCGCGGTCTAGGCATAAGCTCAGGGGCGACCGACCGCGCCTTTGCGGTTGCAGCTCCTAGACTGTGGAACAGCATCCCTCTTCCCATCAGAACTGCCCCCTCCATCGACTTAAAACTCATCTCCACTCTCAAGCCTTTCTTGACGTCCTCTGAGTGAGGGTTATATGTATGTATTTATGTATGTACTTCATCTATGAACCACTGTTGTATAACGTTAGTACCTCCACCAATGTAAAGCACTTTGGTCAATGAGAGTTGTTTTTTAAATGTGCTATAGAAATAAATGTGACTTGACTTGACTTGACTAGCAAGGAGCTGCAGATGCTGGTTTACACCACAGATGGGCACCAAATGCTGGAGTAACTCAGCGGGACAGGCAGCATCTCTGGAGAGAAGGAATGGGTGATGTTTTGGGTTGAGACCCTTCAGACTGAGAGTCAGTGAAGAGGGAGTCTAGAGATATGGAAGGGTAATGTGTGAAAATGACAGATCAATGCGGATGGTGATAAGGAAATTGTTAGCTGAGGGGAAGATGACATCAAGGCATACGATCAGTGATATCTAGTCAGGACGACAGTAGAACTAGTTAGAGACCGAGAATAGGGAGAGGGATGGAGGGAATGATGGGATGCAAGGGTTACTTGAAGTTAGAGAAATCGTAATGCGTACTTCACTGGATTGTAAGCTGCCCAAGCTAAATATAAGGTGTTGTTCCTCCAATTTGCAGTGGGTTTCACTCTGACAATGGAGGAGGCCCAGGTTAGAAAGGTCAGTGTGGGAATGGGAGGGGGTTGTGGGAATGAAAGTGTTTGGCATCGAGAGATCGCGGAGACGCAGGTGCACTGAGTGGAGGAATTATGCATATTTTGCTTGGGCAGCTTGCCCAGTGGCATGAATATTCATATTTCTAACTCATTCCCTCTCCCTCCATCCCTCCCCCACCCTAATCCACTTGCTAATTTCACCGTATTCCTTCGTTATCACCGCGTCCTCAGCCAACAGTGGACCATTGTGGGCTCCGCATTTCCCGAGTCATCGATGCCGGCTCTGCTTGGTTCTGTGCCTTCCCAATCCTCCAGTGTCTTCCTCCCTGACTCTCAATCTGATGAAGGGTCTCGAGCCGAAATGCCACCTATTCCGTTTCTCCAGAGGTGCTGAGTTACTCCAGCATTTTGCGTCTATATTCGGTATTTCAAGTTATATTACTTATGTTTGAAGATCACAGCGGTAGAGTTGCTGCCATGCAGCACCAAAGACTATATGGAGTTTGCACGTTCTCCCCTGTGACCTGCGTGGGTTTCCTCCCACACTCCAAAGACGTACAGGTTTGTTGGCTAATTGGACCGGTTAAAAATAAATTGTACCCAGTTGATGTAGGATAGTGTTAGTGTGCGGGGATCGCTGGTCGGCACGGACTCTGTGGGCCGAAGGGCCTGCTTCCACTCTGTATCTCTACAGCTAAAAACTACAACTAAAATCGCAATCACTTTTTTCACACAAAGGGTGGTGGGTGTATGGAACGAGCTGCCAGAGGAGGTAGGTGAGGCTGAGAACGGAGACGAGGAAACACTTTTTCACACAGAGAGTTGTGAGTCTGTGGAATTCTCTGCCTCAGAGGGCGGTGGAGGCCGGTTCTTGGATACTTTCAAGAGAGAGCTAGATAGGGCTCTTCAAAATAGCGGAGTCAGGGGATATGGGGAGAAGGCGGGAACGGGGTACTGATTGGGGATGATCAGCCATGAACACATCAAATGGTGGTGCTAGCTTGAAGGGCCGAATGGCCTACTCCTGCACCTATTGTCTATTGTCTATTGTCTTTCCCATCGTCAGACAGGTACATGGATAGGACAGATTTGGAGGGATATGGACCAAGTGCAGGCAGGTGGGACTAGTGTAGCTGGGACATGTTGACCGGTGTGGGCAAAGTTGGGACGAAGGGCCTGTTTCCACACTCTATGACCGTAACTGCAGTATATGAGCCTGATCTCGACTTTACCCCTCTGTCGTAAACACATAGTCGTGCATAAAAGTTGCCCTTGCTCCACTGTGAGTCTGCACCTGAAGCTCTTGTGAAATAGTGCGTTTTTTTATTGTGATAATTTGTTGGTAGTTAATATTAATCGCCATCACATTATTTGTGACGATGAAAGCACATCCACACCGAGTGATGACAGCAAGCCCAACAAAAGCTTCAATCACCAAAAGCAATTTAATTTTTGCTGATCATGACACACAATAATGAATGTTGATCGAATTCTTTCAGCAGCAGGTTGGCTGAGGTTTACCTTGCTGCAAATGCACTGCCCTCAAAGTGCTCGCAATAAATATTTGCATCCGAATACCCTGGTGTCTCTGGAATTAATATTTACCAGCCCTGATCCATTTTGATGATCGAATGCCTAATAATTTTCATGCTGCGGTGTTCTAAATTAGGCTTGGTTTTGGAGATGCGGCGCGGAAAGGAGCCCTTAGGCCCACCGCGTCCGTGCCGACACCTTACACACCTTGCGATTCCTTATCTCTGTATCTCCCCATTCCCCCGACTTTCAGTCTGAAGAAGGGCCTCGACCCGAAACGTCACCCATTCCTTCTCTCCAGAGGTACTGCCTGTCCCGCTGAGTTACTCCAGTATTTTGTCCAGTCTATCTTTGGTTTAAACCAGCATCTGCAGTTCCTTCTGACACAAGAGTGCTTGGCTGATGCATGAGGTATGAGCTGCATCAAAGGTAGGGCGCGCACTAACTCTTTGAGAGAAGGTATGGTGGGCAATTATGGGTGAGGGAAAGCATTGCGGCCACTAGATTTATCGCAGTATTGACTTATGCATCAAGCACTCAGTAAAATGTTGATATATATGGAATTGTACGGTCCCTTGGTAGAATCATTTCCTGATCTATGTACTGATAGAATTAGACAGTCCATCAAATGATTCCTTTTTTTGTTGAAACGCAGGCCTCCTCAGTAGTAGTGGTATAGAAATTCCCTTGAATGGATGTGAAATTGAGGAGTTGAAGTGCATAATGTGGGCAAATGATGTGATTCCAGCCCGCATGCGTGTGCTCGTCATTATCAGTGAAGATACCCTTGTTTGGATGCATCCTTTACAAGTGGGAACACCTTTGTCTGTTTTCACTTAATGGTGAATTATTCCAATTTTCATTCTGTCTGTGGTTTTGGTATAAAATGTTCATGAACAAGGCTCTGGCAGCAGCCTGAAAGTTAGATCAAGTGCATGGTAATTCTACACGTGAATAAGTCAGTGGACACTGAAGAACGACTCCTCTGCATTGAGTAGCAAGTACCTGCTTATTTTGTTCTTCCTTTCATGATAAACCGTTTATTAGCTGGGAATATGCATGGAACTATCTCAATGGCGAAACAAAAATAGACTTTTTGTTGACATTTCATGTTGATCCTCATATAGAGGGAGAACAAGATATTGTTTAGGTAACATCTTTTACAAAAAAAAACACAAGCTCTCATCCCTTTCTTCCCCTCTCCCTCCCCCCTCTATCACCCTCCCCCCTCTATCACCCTCCCCCCTCTATCACCCTCCCCCCTCTATCACCCTCCCCCCTCTATCACCCTCCCCCCTCTATCACCCTCCCCCCAGTCTTTCTCCACTCCTCTTTCTCTCACCACACCCTCTTTTTATCTCACCCCCTCTTACTCCATCCCCCCCTCTTGCTCCCCCCCTTTCTCCCCTCCTCATTCCCCCCCCCCCTCTTTCCCCCTCCCCACTCTCTTTCTTCCTCCCCAAGTCGGGTCGAGACCATTCTTCAGACTGAAGATCAGTCTGATAAAGGGTCTCGACCTGAAACGTCACCCATTCCTTCTCTCCTGAGATGCTGCCTGTCCAGCTGAGTTACTCCAGCATTTTGTGTTTGTCAATCAAACACCCTTCCACCTCACTTGTGTCCAACCTATTACCTACCAGACTTTTGGCCTGCCTCTTCCAGCTTTCTTCTCTCTTCTTCCCCCCCCCCCCCCCCCCCCCCCCCCCCCCCCCCCCACCTTTCCTTCGCCTCCCAATCGGTCTGAAGAAGGGTCTTGACCCAAACCATCACCTATGCATGTTCTCCAGAGAGGCTGCCTGACCTGCTGAGTTACTCCATCTCTTGGTGTCCTTGTGGACATCCTTGGGTCTTGTTAACTGAACCCAATCAGTGTGGAATAGGTAACTGCTCCGGTGTGTTATGGAGGTTTAAGCTATATATGGTGTAGCTATTGCATTCTTAAAATATTTTGACTTCCCGGTCTCCCGGAGGCTGTGCAGTGGAAATATTACAATGGGTTTAGAAATCCAGTGATGGTGAATGTAGGTCAGGAACCTCCTCGAAAAGACGTAAAACTCCATCAATATCAAGACAAGTAACAAAGTGTGAGTCTAAGTTTGCGTGAATGAAAACATTTCGAAGGCAAACAATTAAGCTGACAACCATTGGAGCTGTGGGAAATCAGAACCGCAAGTTCTAAAACCAACGTGAGATATTAAGTTTGATATTTACAGTTGAATGGATAAAATTTCAATTTTACACTTGGGCTCCAAAAGATTTTTGTGATTTTTTTTTTAGGAGGGGCTCAGTTCTCTGGAGTCCATTTGAGGAATGGAAGATCAAACATGTACTGCCTCTGCTGCCTGAAGCAAACATTTGCTGGTCTTGATTTAAGTGGCGCAGCGGTAGAGTTGCTGCCTCACAGCGCCAGAGACCCCGGTTCGATCCCGACTACAGGTGCTGTCTGTGCGGTGTTTGTACGTTCTCCCCTTGACCAAGTGGGTTATCTCCGGTTTCCTCCGGAGGTAAAGGTTGTAAATTGTCCCCAGTGTGTGTGTGTAGGATAGTGTTAGTGTGCGGGGATCGTCGGTCGGCACGGACCCTGTGGGCCGAATGGCCTGTTTCCGTGCTGCATTGCTAAACTACTCAATTGTTCCTTATACCCTCAAATTGATCTGCTTAACACACAATGTTTTTCAGTCAATGGTCCCCTAATTTTTATTGAACATGATTCCCGCATTCTTTATTGAGGCAACATGTGAAAGCCGTCAGAACTTGTATTCACCAGCAACTTAACCCTCACCCACTCTGGACCAGAAAGCAATCCTGAACTACTATCTACCTCATCAGGGAATTGAGGAATGCTGTGGAACAGAGGGATCTAGGAATAACGGTGCATAGTTCCCTGAAGGTGGAATCGCATGTAGATAGGGTGGTAAAGAAAGCTTTTGGTGTGCTGGTCTTTATAAATCAGAGCATTGAATATAGGAGTAGGGAAGCAATGTTAAAATTGTACAAGGCATTGGTGAGACCAATTCTGGAGTATGGTGTACAATTTTGGTCGCCTAATTATAGGAAGGATGTCAACAAATTAGAGAGAGTACAGAGGAGATTTACTAGAATGTTGCCTGGGTTCCAGTAACTAAGTTACAGAGAAAGGTTGAACAAGTTAGGTCTTTATTCTTTGGAGCGCAGAAGGTTAAGGGGGGACTTGATCGAGGTCTTTAAAATGGTGAAAGGGATAGACATGGACAGAGTTGACGTAGATAACCTTTTCCTATTGAGGGTAGGAAAGATTCAAACAAGAGGGCATGACATGAGAATTAAGGGACAGAAGTTTAGGGGTAACATGAGGGGGAACTTCTTTACTCAGAGAGTGGTGGCTGTGTGGAATGATCTTCCTGCAGACATGGTGGAGGCAGGATCGATATTAACATTTAAAAGTAAAGTGGATAGGTATATGGATGGGAAGGGAATGGAGGGGTATGGTCTGAGTGCAGATAGATGGGACTAGGGGAAAATAAATGGTCGGCACGGACTGGAAGGGCCGAGAAGGCCTGTTTTCGTGCTGTAATTGTTATATGGTTATATATGGTTATCAAGGACCCTCAGACTATCTTTGATCAGACATGACTGGCTTTACCTTGCACTAAACATTATTCCCTGATCATGTTTAAGAAAGAACTGCAGATGTTGGAAAAATCGAAGGTAGACAAAAATGCTGGAGAAACTCAGCGGGTGAGGCGGCATCTATGGAGCGAAGGAATAGGTGAAGTTTCGGGTCGAGACCCTTGGGTCTCCACTCTTCGGACCTGTTCCCTCTCCCCGACTCTCAGTCTGAAGAAGGGTCTCGACCCAAAACATTACCTATTCCTATTCTCCAGAGATGCTGCCTATGCCGTTGAGTTACTCCAGCACTGGACGATACAATAGAACTTTATTTATCCCAGGAAGGAAATGTATTTGCCAACAGTTATGAAAACACAAAATACATGAAACATTAAATTAAAGTGACGAGTGGAAAGGCTTGGGGGATGTGCAAAGATTGGGGAGGGGAGAGTCAGTCTCAGTCTATCTACCCCTGTGCTGCATCTTGGTGGAACCAGCCTGTTGCTGAAGGTGCTCCTCAGGTTGACCAGTGTGTCATGGAGGGGGTGAGCTGTATTGTCCAGGATGCTCCGCAGGTTTGAGGAGCATCCTCCCCTCCAAGACCAACCTCCCATGAATCCATGTGTCTATCTTCGGTGTAACCCAGCATCTGCAGTTCCTTCCGACAGCTCAAAAGAAAAGTCGATTTTAAAAGCCGAAGAAACAAACCGCAGCAAACATTTCCAATAAACGTAAGATGATTTCTCCAGAGAAAAACAGTAAGTGTGGAAATGCTGGATAAAACATATCTTCAAAGAATCAATGTATGTGTAAAATCATGAGAGGAATAGATCGAGTAGATGCACAGTCTCTTGCCCAGAGTAGGTGAATCAAGGACAAGGACAAGAGGAGGTAGGTTTAAGGTGAAGGGAAAATCCTTTATAGGAATTTGAGGGGTAACTTTTTCACACGGAGGGTGGTGGGTGTATGGAACGGGCTGTCAGAAGAGGCAGTTGTAAAAGGGACTATCGCAACGTTTAAAAAACAGTTGGATAGGTACATGGATAGGACAGATTTGGAGGGATATTTGGCCAAACGCAGGCAGGTGGGAGTAGTGTAGCTAGTGTACATATAGTATTGGCCGATGTGGGCAAGATGGGCCGAAGGGCCTGTTTCCACACTGTATCACTCTATGACTATAATCTATTACTTATGGAAATGTAGTCACAGAGCTTGATTGAGAACATAATTAGTAGTTTCTTTACTCAGGCTATCTACGGTGTTGTCACTATGGCCTATAAATAATGAATATAAAGAATAATGGGCTCACTTATTGTGATTACATTTGTGATACTCTAATTCGGGTAGGATAAGCATTGTTTAAGGAGATGCCACAGTTTAATTTGTGCGCAAAAGAAAAAAACTCGAGGCACAAACGTGTAGGATGGAACTGCAGATGCTGGCTTACACTGAAGATAGACACAAAATGCCAGAGTAACTCAGCGGTACAGGCAACATCTCTGGAGGGGTGGAATGGGTGACGATTCGGGTCGAGACCCTTCTTCAGAAGCAGTCTGAAGGCATGGAAGTGGGAAAACGAACACCACCAGATTTAGGGACAGTTTCTTCCCAGCTGTTAACAGGCAACTGAACCATCCTACCACAACCAGAGAGCAGCGCTGAATTAATCGGACTTTGCTGGCTTTATCTTATACGAAACATTATCCCCTTTATCATGTATCTATACACTGTGAACGGCTCGACTGTAATCATGTATTGCCTTTCCGCTGACTGGTTAGCACGCAACAGGGGTGGCAGGTGGCGCAGCAGTAGAGTTGTTATCTTACGCGCCAGAGACCCGGGTTCGATCCTGACTATGGGTGCTGTCTGTGTGGAGTTTGTGCGTTCTCCCCGTGACCTGCGTGGGTTTTCTCCAAGATCTTCGGTTTCCTCCCACACTCCAAAGATGTACAGGTTTGTAGGCTAATTGGCTTGGTGTAATTGTTAATTGTCACTAGTGGGTGTAGGATAGTTTTATTGTGCGGGGATCGCGGGCCGGCGTGGAATCGATGGGCTGAATGGCCTGTTTCCATGCTGCATCTCTAAACTAAGCTGAAAGCTTTTCACTGTACCTCGGTAAATTTGAGAATTCCTCTCACTCATTCCTACTCACTGTAGGAATGTCATAAGTTGCAAGACTGAAGTAGACCAAATCTGAGCATCTCATAGAGTCACAGAGTGATACGGCGCGGAAACAGGCTCTTCGGCCCAACTAGCACACACCGGCCAACATGTCCCAGCTACACTAGTCCCACCTGCCCACGTTTGGTCCATACCCCTCCAAACCTGTCCTACCCATCTCTACAAATGGTGGTCACAGTTATCAGATCTTGTGTCAGCACGAAGGGGAAAGTACGGGAGCAAAGCACGCTGCATTATTACAAACTTGTCGACAAGTTGCAGGATTCAAATCATTCTGACCCTTTGTTCTTAAGCTGCCTTTATAATGGCAAGTCGATTCCCCAGTGTCCTCGACGGCCGTTAACCAAGACTTAACTTGGCTGTAAACAGCACAGTTGGGAAATCAGTTCACTTTTTAGTGGATTTAAAGATCTTCTGATGATGATAAATTTGTAAGCTCTCTTTTGATCTGTAGGTGTTGCTGTGAAGAACAGCCACAGGGTGTTATTAATGCAGCATGGCGATGCGTTCTTTGGAAGGATGTAATTAAACAAAATAACCCTTGCAGATATTTTGCAGGATCTGGGTATAACCGGCATGGACAATATGAAAGGAGCTGCCTTACGCTGGTCGACCCATCAAGTCTACCCTGCCCTTCCATCATGGCTGACCTATCTCTCCCTCTCAGCCCCATTCTCCTGCCTTCCCCCCATAACCCATGACACTCTCACTAATCAAGAATCCATCAATCTCCACCTTAAAAAATACCCATTGACTTGGCCTCCACAGCCTTCCCTAGCAATGGGTTCCACTGATGCACCACCCTCTGATTAAATAAATGTCTCCTCATCATCTACCTAAAGGGACTTCCTATTATTCTGAGGCTATGGCTTGTCCTAGACTCTCCCACTAGATCCTGTGAGGGAGGAACTGCAGATGCTGGTTTAAACCGAAGATAGTCACAAAAAACACAGCGGGCGTTGTCGGATTTGCTGCCTTACTCCAGCAGTTTGTGAATATGTTCTGACATGCAACCCTCTCAGCTTCAAATTTAATCGCGACTCAATCCTCCATTTAACCAGTGTCCAATAATAATCCTGCATTTCATCCAAATTCCAATCAATGTTGTGTATGTAGACTCATTGCAATGAGCAAATAAACGCACAGAGATGCACAGGGTCTCTTGCCCAGAATCGAGGAACAGAGGACATAGGTTCAAGGTGGAGGGGGAAAGATTTATTAGGAATCTGAGGGGTAACTTTTTCACACAAAGGGTGGTTGGTGTATGGGGAACAAGGTATCAGAGGAGGTAGTTGAGGCAGGGACAATCCCAACATTTAAGAAACAGTTAGACAGGTACATGGACAGGACAGATTTGGAGGGATATGGACCAGGTACAGGCAGGTGGGATGAGTGTAGCTGGGACATGTTGGCCATTGTGGGTAAGTTGGGCCGAAGGGCCTGTTTCCACACTGTATCATTCTGCGACTCTATGACTCTAAATCTATTTGGTAATGTCTTCCTCCTTTGTTTTGGTGCTCCCTATTCTTCTTGCTAAATTCAAGTACCTCTTTGACTTCAGGCTTGGATTGTAATTGCTATTGGCATTGACGAGCAATACAAAGAGGTTTTCAAGGGCATTGGATGTTCAGATTTCCTGAGAAGAATATTGTCAGCGTTTATGGATGTACATAAAACGGAACAACCCTTTAAACAGGAAATATGAATGTGGCAGGAAGATTTAAAATGCCAAGTTAGAAAAATCAATAGTACGTTATTGTTCTCAAATACATTTGCTCTTTGTAAGCTCTAAGAGCAGAATTAGGCCATTCGGCCCATCAACTCTTCTCCGCCATTCAATCATGGCTGATCTATCTTTCCCTCTCAACCCCATTCTTCTGCGTTCCATAACCCCTGACACCCGTACTAATTAAAAATCGATCAATCTCTCCCTTAAGAAATATCCATTGCCTTGGCCTTCACACCCATCTGTGGCAATGAATTCCACAGATTCACTACCCTCACATTAAAGAAATTCCTCTTTGTCTCCTTCCTAAAGGAAAGTCCTTTTATTCTGAGGCTATGTCCTCTGGTACAGGACTCTCCCACTAGTGGAAACATCCTCTCCACATCCACTCTACCCAGGCCTTTCACCAGCCGGTAAGTCTCAATGAGGTCCCCCCTCATCCTTTAAACACCAACGAGTACCAGCACAGTGCCTTCAAATGCTCATCATATGTTAACCCAAGGTGGCCAAAAAGCTGGAGAAACTCAGCGGGGGAGGCAGCATCTATGGAGCGAAGAAATGGGTGACGTTTCGAGTCTCAACCCGAAACGTCACCCATTCCTTTGCTCCATCGATGCTGCCTCCTCACCCGCTGAGTCTCTCCAGCTTTTTGCTGCCGTCGATTTTTCCAGCGTCTGCAGATCTTTCTTAAACATATGTTAACCCAATGTTGATTTGAGCAGCTTCAAGGCCCATTATAAGTTCTCAAGATTTCAAATGTGAGCAGAGGGACATTTGTTTCTACCCTGGACTCTTCCATGAAGGTGAATGGAAACATTCTGCTAATTATATCTTCTCCACTCATCCTCAAAAGTATTTTGTTAGTGCTGACGGGTGTCAGAGGTAATGGGGAGAAGGCAGGCGAATGGGGTTCGGAGGGAGAGATAGACCAGCCATGATTGAATGGCGGAGTAGACTTGATGTGCCAAATGGCCTAATTCTACCTCTATCCCATATGATGTTACAAATGTAGTTCTGTTTAAGCTGAGAGGGACAAAGTTTAAAGGGGATAAGTGCAGGCAGGTTTCTTTAAACAATGGTGAATACTTGAAATGCGCTTACAGAGGTGGTGGTAGAGGTGGTATGACATTGGCATTTAGATAGGCACATTAATATGGATCACGTGCAGGCAAGAGGAGCTTAGTTGAATCTAGTATCATGTTCCGCATGGACAATGTGGGCCGAATGGCCTGTTCCAGAGCTGAGGTCGAGACACTTTTATTGTCACATGTGACACGTCACGGTGAGCTGCTTTGCATTCCAAGACATACAACAGGTCCCACGTAAAGTTACAAAGCACCCCTTTTTTTCCCCAATGGTCCCCCCGCTTCCCCCCCCCCCCCCCCCACTCCTCCCCTCCCCCTCCATTCCCCCTTAGTTGTCGACGGCCCTCTCCTCCGGGTCCCACTTTGCCCTTGGCGACCTCCGCACTATGGCCTCCGACCTCGAGACTAAGCGTAGGGGGAATGCAGATGCTGGTTCACACCGAAGACAGACACAAAATGTTGGAGTAACTCAACAGGTCAGGCCGCATCTCTGGAGAGAAGGAATGGGTGATGTTTCAGGTTGAGGCCCCTCTTCAGGGTTCTCCAAAGATGCTGTCTGACCTGCTGAGTTACTCTGGCAATTTGTGTCCATCTGCATGGTTCTATGTTCTAAGCTGAAGTCTGAAGAAGGGCCTCGACCCAAAACGTTCCCCATTCCTTCTCTCCAGAGATGCTGCCTCACCCGCTGAGTTTCCGCGCTGTATCCAACAGCATTTTGTGTCTGCCTTTGTTCGATGTTCCGTTATGTTCTGTAAGCCGCCCCTCGGCAAAGCTTTGTGTCCGTCACGGTGCAATTACCAGCTTCCGGCAACAATTCTACTTCTCGAGAAACTTCGTTTGTTGGTTAAATTTCACTCTTTTTGCAATTCTATTCCTTTCATGACGTGTTACAGCCAACGTGTTAGATCAAAGCAAATGAAGGAGGAATGCGTCCCTGGGACTAAGAGAAGAATATAAATCCAAGTACTGACAGACTAATTGACCACAAAGGACATTTTGGGCAAGCTGGATCTTGTTGTATGCAGTTGTTTGCAAATGTACATCAACCCAGCAAGAGACAATAGGGGGTGGGGGTCATGTTTTTACTTCTCAGCGATTCCCATGATGTTTAATAGAAAGGTTCCAATCCAACACCCTTCTATTCTGAGAACAACTAGCTCAGCAGAACCAATCGAGGTCCATTCTTTCCTAATGTGCGTGGCAAAGTGTTATATTTAGAAGGTAACCATGGTGACCACGCCTTCACCTTCAATAGAGCATCAACTGCAGCAAGTTCGAGTCTGCATCTGTGCGTTGATCCTTAGACCAGTTTGCAACGGCAATTTTAACTGAGCAAACAATCATTTTTTTAGTGCCAAAAGCAGAATTTCGTATAGTTTAGAGATACAGCGTGGAAACGGGTCCTTCGGCCCACCGAGTCCGCGCCGGCCAGCGATCGCCGCACACTAGCACTATCCTACACACACTGGCGACAATTTACATTTATACCAAGCCAATTAACGTACAAACCTGCACGTCTTTGGAGTGTGGGAGGAAACCGGAGCTCCCGGAGAAAACCCACGCAGGTCACAGGGCGAATGTAGAAGCTCCGTACAGACAGCACCCATAGTCAGGATCGAACGCAGGTGTCTGGCGCTGTAAGGCAGCAACTCTACCGCTGCGTCACCATGCTGCCCTTTGGGCCATGTCGGTCGGCGTGGGGAAGTTGAGTTGTAGGGCCTGATTCCATCTTATACATCTCTAACTCAATGACTCTCTGTGACCCGATGCCACAAGGTTTGCCTTAAAAAAAACAGCTCTTTTGACCAAAGAATTAGAAATGGAGACTTGAGTGTAAACCCACACGGGAGACTTGCTTTGTTTTACTCTTTGATTGGGGAACCACAATCCTCCAGAGTGAATCGCCATGGAAATCAATTGATAGCTGGAGGATTAAGGTCCAAATACATTCGGGATGGAGAGCAGGCGAGAGGCAAGACTTTGCCTTCCATCACAGTGAGGAGGAGATTCACTGTGGTGGATGTTTGTGTGAATTGAGTTGTAAAATTGTTTATTTGTGTTGTATGGCTGCAGAAACCAAAGTTCCTAACGGAAAAATACAGTTCATTGGCATTTAAATTGTGCCAACCCAAAGGTTTCTTGTAGACTTTAGGATATCCAAATGGATCCATTTCCTTCCTCCTCCTCTTGTAAGTTTTACATTATAATGTAAACATTAAAATACTTATAGAACTGTTCTAATATAACATTAAATTATTTTCTTGAAAAGGACAATTTATTTGGCATCAAATGTCTCCAGCTTCCCTGCAGCCTTTCATTGCTTCTAAACTCTGTCAGGCCAGAAACACTGCTGAAGCCAAATGAAGATTGGCAGCTCATCACAACTGAATTTGGTAGCACCATTTGAATCTCCACAGCGAGCATATTCCTGGACTTCCTGTTACATTTTTATCTTTTTGGTCTTTGTGCTGACTGCCTGTAACAGTCTGTCATTCACCGCTACGTCCAACGCTTTATTGAAAGATCAGTGATTTCTCTTCACCGTCATTGAGTTATCAGTCTTCATCAGCGGTGAAAATGAACTCCTTGCTGCATCAAAATCATCTCCCGGCAGTAAACGCCATTGCTGATGGTTGCACATGTGTAGGCAGTTGAAAGCCCATCTGGACACGCACCTACTTCTCCCCTCCTGTCCCCCTTCCCTCTGCACCCACATTCCTTCCTCTGGCTTCACAATTCTTCAATCCTTTTGTCTCACACCTTCGGTTTCGATCTCTGCCCTTTGTTCCAACCATCTGCCTTACAAAAGCCGACCTCGTTCGAGTTTACTTTTCACCCATCTCCCATCTTTCTTTCCCACCTTAGATTCAGTGCGAAGAAGTATCGCGACCAGAGACATCACCTATCTACGTTCTCCAGAGATGCTGCCTGACCCGCTGAGTCACTCAGACACTTTGTGTCATGTTTTGGAGGCATTTTGTCTGCTTGCCAAATATAATCAGGTGGAACTGAAAAATGAACCACACTTGTTAAAAAAAGTTTTTGCATATTAACCTTGACCATTTCATCTATTTTAATAAATACAATGGCGCAGTAGTAGAGTTGCTGCTTACAGCGCTAAAGACCCGGGTTCGATCCTGACCAGGGGTGCTGTCTGTACGGATTTTGTACGTTCTCCCTGTGACCGGTGTGGGTTTTCTCCGGGTGCTCTGGTTTCCGTCCACACACCAAAGATGTACAGTATTGCAGGATAATTTGCTTTGGTAAAATTGTAAATTGTCCCCAGTGCGTGTGTTTAGGATAGTGTTAAGGCCCTGTCCCACATTCCCCGAGTTACTCACGAGCTCTTCCGAGTTTTCCCCTTGATTCAAACTCGGGGAATGTCGGGGAATGTCAGTAGCGAGCCGTTGGAGTCCGTAGATGTTTCGTAGCGGCTCGTAATGCCAGCCATAGGTATTCGGGGCATCTGGTAAGTCGGGACGTTTTTTCGACATGTTGAAAAATGTCCACGAGTTAAAAATATAGCCCCCAGTACCTACGAACGGCTATTACCGTAATTCTCCGAGTTCGAATCAAGGGGAAAACTCGGGAGAGTTTGTGAGTAGCTCGGGAAAGTGGGACAGGGCCTTTAGTGTGTGGGGATTACTGGTTGGCGCGGACTTGAAGGGTCTTAGGGCCTGTTACGCCGCTGCGTCTCTCACCTAAAATAAACAATTGAACTTTGCAGAATGTATTTTTTGTGAGACCGCATCTAACAACAGTAAATGTACCTGGCTTCAGGGCTGCGGTGCTCCAGCGGCGGCCTGGCTTCAGGGCTGCGGTGCTCCAGCGGCGGCCTGGCTTCAGGGCTGCGGTGCTCCAGCGGCGGCCTGGCTTCAGGGCTGCGGTGCTCCAGCGGCGGCCTGGCTTCAGGGCTGCGGTGCTCCAGCGGCGGCCTGGCTTCAGGGCTGCGGTGCTCCAGCGGCGGCCTGGCTTCAGGGCTGCGGTGCTCCAGCGGCGGCCTGGCTTCAGGGCTGCGGTGCTCCAGCGGCGGCCTGGCTTCAGGGCTGCGGTGCTCCAGCGGCGGCCTGGCTTCAGGGCTGCGGTGCTCCAGCGGCGGCCTGGCTTCAGGGCTGCGGTGCTCCAGCGGCGGCCTGGCTTCAGGGCTGCGGTGCTCCAGCGGCGGCCTGGCTTCAGCGCTGCGGTGCTCCAGCGGCGGCCTGGCTTCAGGGCTGCGGTGCTCCAGCGGCGGCCTGGCTTCAGGGCTGCGGTGCTCCAGCGGCGGCCTGGCTTCAGGGCTGCGGTGCTCCAGCGGCGGCCTGGCTTCAGGGCTGCGGTGCTCCAGCGGCGGCCTGGCTTCAGGGCTGCGGTGCTCCAGCGGCGGCCTGGCTTCGGGGCTGCGGTGCTCCAGCGACGTTCCGGCGGCGGGCCCTGTGGCAGTGTTGCGGCGTTCTGGCGACGGCGGTGGCGGCGGCCCGGCATCGGAGGCTCGGCCACGGGCCTGGTGGATGGCAGCATCGGAGGCCTGGACCTCCTCAGCGCAGAGGGAGAACAAGGGGGGAAGAAGACAGAGACTCTTAAGACTTTTGCCTTCCACCACAGTGAGGAGGTGCCTGGTGAACTCACTGTGGTGGATGCTAATTTTTGTGTTTATTGTGTGGTTTTGTCATTTTTATATATGTATGACTGCAGTCACGAAATTTCGTTCAGACCGAAAGATCTGAATGACAATAAAGGCTATTCATTCATTCATTCATACTTGTCTTGGATGCTGTGCAGTCCTTTGAGCTTCTCATTTTTTGTTGGATTGAGAAGATCAAAGTTGGTGCGGCACGGTGGCGCAGCGGTAGAGTTGCTGCCTTACAGCGAATGCTGCGCCGGAGACCCGGGTTCGATCCTGACTACGGGTACGGGTGCTGTCTGTATGGAGTTTGTACGTTCTCCCCGTGACCTGCTTGGGTTTTCTACGAGACCTTCAGTTTCCTCCCACATTCCAAAGATGTACAGGTTTGTAGGCTAATTGTCTTGGTAAATGTAAAAATTGTCCCTCATCTGTGTAGGATAGTGTTAATGTGCGGGGATCGCTGGTCGGCACGAACCCAGTGGGCCAAATGGCCTCTTTCCGTGCTGTATCTCTAAACTGAACTAAATGGAGACCTGTCTTTTCTCAGCATCCACCTTGATCTTTAACATGGGAGGAAGTTGGGAAAATCGAGTCAATGGATGTTTCGGGCGTCCTGTCAGTGGTGTGGATAAACAGTTCTACTTTAGAGATACAGCACGGAAACAGGCCCTTCGTCCGCACTGACCAGCGATCCCCGCACGCGAACACTAGCCTACAGACACACTACGGACAATTTACACTTATACCAAGACAATTAACCTGCAAACCCGTACACCTTTGGAGTGTGGGAGGAAATCAAAGATCCCAGAGAAAACCTACGCGGGTCACAGGGAGAACGTACAAACTCCGCACAGACAGCACCCATTGTCACGATCGAACCCGGATCTCTGGCGCAGCAAGCAAGCGCTGCAAGGCAGCAACTCTACCTCTACTCCACCATGTCACCCTTTCTTTCCTGGATAACCTGAATAGATGAATAGACCTGCTGGAGGAAGCATGATCAAGACTGCGTTCCCAGTTGCATTGGTCCAACTAACTCTCTCGATCGGATGTATTTTCAGTTGAGATTTGTACACCAGTGGAAACACTGTAATTATACAGTGGTGTTCAGAATGGCCTGGGGGGGCTCTCCAGTCTTCCAGCTAAATCATAGTTATTAAAGCAGGTTTCCAATGGGCACTCTTGAGTTGACAATCCCCATCGGTTCTTGCACTGAGTTTTTTCCACACTTTTCCAAAGACAAAGCATACATGAGCATACAAATCCTAACTATGTGAGGTATGATGCCGTCATGGGATTTTCACCATGATAGGCCTGGGTTTGTTATTGTCACATGTACTGAGAGAATGTGTTCAAGAAGGAACTACAGATGCTGGAAAATCGAAGGCCGACAAAAGTGCTGGAGAAACTCAGCGGGTGCGGCAGCATCTATGGAGCGAAGGAAATAGGCAACATTTCGGGACTGAGTGTACTGAGGGAATAGTCTCTTCCTGATGAATGTCCAGGGAAGGCAATGAAGGGTTATGATTTGTATGGTACCTTGTGGAGTTTCAGGATGTCCTAAAGTGCATTCGAGCCAGTTAAGTACCTCCTGAAGTGTTATGTAGGAAGCGGATGAAGTCCAAACAGGGTTGTAATGATGGCCATTGACATGATGTTGGTTGAGGGGTAAAATACTTAGTTGTGACATCAGAAAAAAATCTGTTATTGCGAAATTTCTTCCATCCTGGGGCGGCACGGTGGTGCAGCGGTGGAGTTGCTGCCTTACAGCGCCAGAGACCCCGGTTCGAGCCTGACTCCAGGTGCTGTCTGTACGGAGTTTGGACCTTCTCCCTTGAGTTTTCTCCGGGTGCTCCGGTTTCCTGCCACACTGCAAAGATCTACAGGTGTCTTGGGTTTGGTAAATTGTAAAATTGTCTCTAGTATGTAGGACAGCGTTAGTGTACGGGGTGATCACTGGTCGCAGCGGACTCGGTGGGCCAAAGGCCCCGGATTTCGCACATTATCGATATAAAAAAGATTAACTTGGCAAAGAATTGTACAGCTATTAAAGCACAGACGCTGGTTCAGAGTTGATAGTGCCAACAGGGCAGTCTATTTATATTACTGCAGAGGAGATAGACACAAAGTGCTGGAGTAACTCAGCGGGTCAGTCAGCATCTCTGGAGAACATGGATAGGTGACGTCGCTGGTCGGCACCTTCCGACAGGTTTCTACCTGCAACGTTACCTGTCCATATTCTACAGAGATGCTGCCTGACCCACTGAGTTACTCCAGCAGTTAGTGTCTACCTTTGGTACAGAACGGCATCTACAATTCTTTGCTTTACATTTTTGCAGCCGCGAAGGCTCGTCCTGAAACGTGGTTCTCGAGTTTCTGAATGGAGATTTGAACCTTTTTAAACCTCTGATTTTCAATAAGCAGTATGATTCTGATGCCAGGATTCCTGCTGCTTTATCTCAAATTCTTGAAACGGATGCCTCCCTTTTGAATAGCTTAATTGCTGCAATTAAACCTGTAATTAAGACCCCAAATGTAATTTACTGCAGATAAAACCATTAAAATCAATTTCTTTGATAATCCATTTAATCCTTTAATCCCGTGCTAACCTGTTCATCTTCTGTAACTTTATGCAAGTTTTTTCTTTGTTCAAGAATTGTTCAAGAATCTACTGTGTGAGTGAGGACTGAGAATGTATTTGTGGTGTGTAGGAAGGAACCGCAGATGCTGGTTTACACCAAAGTTAGACGCAAAGTGCTGGAGTAACTCAGCATCTCTAGAGAGAAGGAATGGGTGACATTTCGGGTCGAGACCCTTCTTTTTTTCAGAATGTGTATGACTGATTTAAGGGCCTGTCCCACTGCACGTTGGTAATTCAAGTGTTCTCCCGAGTTTTCCCCTGATTCGAACTCGGAGAATGTCCGTAGCGGGTCCGTAGGAGTTTGTGGATGTCTCGTAACCATATAACCATATAACAATTACAGCACGGAAACAGGCCCTCTTGGCCCTTCCAGTCCGTGCCGACCATTTATTTTCCCCTAGTCCCATCTACCTGCACTCAGACCATACCCCTCCAATCCCTTCCTGTCCATATACCTATCCACTTTACTTTTAAATGTTAAAATCGATCCTGCCTCCACCACTTCTGCTGGAAGATCATTCCACACAGCCACCACTCTCTGAGTAAAGAAGTTCCCCCTCATGTTACCACTAAACTTCTGTCCCTTAATTCTCATGTCATGCCCTCTTGTTTGAATCTTCCCTACCCTCAATGGGAAAAGCTTATCCACGTCAACTCTGTCTATCCCTTTCATCATTTGAAAGACCTCAATCAAGTCCCCCCTTAACCTTCTGCGCTACAAAGAATAAAGACCTAACTTGTTCAACCTAGTAGTGGCAAGAGATTTGGCCTTCTGCACCAACTCTAAGTCGGGTGTGCATTAAAATGGTACGTGGTACCTCAGAAGGAGTGGTGAAACCCATCGGATTTAGATGATATTGGGTGTGTACGCTTGAACAAATACATCATGTCTGTAGACAGGTCTCGACCCGAAACATTACCTATTCTTTTTCTCCAGAGATGCTGCCTGACCCGCTGAGTAACTCCAGCATTTTGTGTCAACCTTCGGTTAAAAACGTGCATCTGCAGTTCCTTCTCAAGGGCCTGTCCCACTTGGGCAACGTTTGCACGTCACACAGATGGCGCATGGAGATTTTGTACATCCCAAAATCCTGGGGCGCCGCGCGCGACCGCTCGTCACTGCCTACGTCACCACGCACCATGCGTGCGTAATGCGCACCTTGCGCACGTCATGCATCGTGACGCGTAAATGAGGTCGTGTAAATTACACGCAAATGCCGCCCACGTGGGACAGGCCATTTACACACGCTGGCTTTCCTCTTTGTTTCGGGTGAGATACTGCTACAGTTGGAGTAATTGAAACACTAAGCTCCCAGACATATACACAGGTGGACTTTGCACCCACACTCTGTCTCCTTGAGCTGAAGTGACTGGTGCAGTTTAGACGTTACTTTGGAGCAGGCAATAGTGAAAGGTCCAGATAGAGTGGATGTGAAGAGGAGATTTCCACTAGAGCGAGAATACCCTCAGAATTAAAGGACGTTCCTTCAGGAAGGAGATTGAGGAGCAATTTCTTTAATCGGAGGGCGTTGAATCTGTGGAATTCAAAGTCAAAGCAAGTCAAACAAACTTTATTGTCATTTAGAAATACATCGATATATGCAATTCCAAACGAAATTCCGTTGCATTTGGCTCCCTGAGCAACACGATAATAAACAGAAGGATAAACTGGATAAAAGGATAAAAAGGATAAAAGGATAAATAGACAGTGGTGGCAGCCCATTACATGGCATTCAGGAGTCTGATGGCTCGTGGGAAGAAGCTGTTGCAGAACCTTGATATTCTGCTCCTTATGCTGCGATATATTTTGCCCGAGGGCAGCGGAGTGAACAGTCCGTGATGGAGATGTGTGGGGTCTTTTATAATACTGCTGGCCTTAGACACGCAACGTTTGGTCGCAATATCCCCGATTGAGGGGAGAGAGGTCCCGATGATTTTTTCCGCTGTCCTCACCACTCTCTGCACGGACTTCCAGTCGGAGGCTTTACAGTCCCCAAACCAGACAGAGATACAGCTGGTCAAAATACTCTCTATGGTGCCCCTGTAGAAAGTGGTGAGGATGGGATGGGGGAGGTGAGCTCTTCTCATCTGGCGCAGAAAGTGCAACCGCTGCTGCGCTCTCTTAACTGTTGATGAGATGTTATTCAACCAGGTCAGATGGCTGTGGAGGCCAAGTCAGTGCATATTTTTAAAGCAGAGATAGATAGATTTTTGATTAGTACGGGTGTCAGGGGTTACGGGGGAAGGCTGGAGAATGGGGTGAAGAGGGAGAGATAGACCAGCCATGATTGAATGGCGGAGTAGACGATGGGCCGAATGGCCTAATTCTGCTCCCATCACTCATGAACGTATGAAACTAAACGTTATCCTTATTCTGATTGTTTTGGCGTAAAGGACCTGTCCCACTTGGGCGTCATTTACACCACGTCCTAAAAATTGGTTGGTGCGTCGTGATGCGCGGTGGCGTATGCAGTGACATGCGGTAGTGCGCGCGCGGCAGCCCACGATTTCAGGATGTTCAAAATCCTCGCATGCCACCTGCATGACACCCAGGTGGGACAGGCCCTTAAGAAGGAACTGCAGATGCACGTTTAATACGATGCAGAGCTAAGAATGTTTAATAATACGCGTGCGATGGGACCAGAGCAATGAAATTCTTGCTGCCTGCGCCTTTACAGGCTCATTAACTCCACAACGCAATGAACAAATGCACAATAAACAACACAACAACTTATCAATTGTACCAGTTAACCAGACAATAACAATGCAAAATGAAGGTATCAGCAGTCATGCAGATTATGGCAAATCAAACTGAGCATTGTGTGCAGCAAGGCAAAACTGAAATGAATTAAAGATGAATGTACCCGATACCTTAAAGAATGAACAGCAATGGATTTGCACTACTGACTTGGGCTCGGCAATGTGAGTGGAAATCTTGTAAGGCCTCGTGGTGCATTATAAGGTAAAGGTTACATAAGAGATTAGTAAAGATTAGGGAATTTGGAATTGGGGGAAGGGTGGGAAATATCTTTTATTCCAAATTAATATTTAATTTTATTCCAAGGAATGAGGATTACGGGTGGTAGGATTGAGGCATGTTCATGAGCGTAGATGTTCCTTAGGCTCAGCTCTGAGCTGGCTATGCTTGCCCTGTGTGTATCTGTGCCTAACCCAGCAATGATGATAGTCTGAAGAAGGGTCTCGACCTGAAACATCACTGAATCATCCCTCCAGAGATGCTGCCCGTCCCGCTGAGTTACACCGGCATTTTGTGTCTATCCAGGAATGATGTTGATCGTGTCACATAATACAAATGCCTATTTCACAAGGGATAGGAGCCGAATTAGGCCATTCGGCCCATCAAGTCTACTATGCCACTCAATCATGGCTGATTTAACTCACCTTCCTAACCCCATTCTCCTGCCTTCTCCCCATAACCCCTGACACCCGCACTAATCAAAAGACATGGAAGGAATAGTTGAGGGGGTCTCGCTCCCTGCCTCCCTCATCCCCCACCCTCCCCTCTCCCTCCCTCTCTCCCTCCTCCTCTTCCTCCCCCTCCCTCCCTCCCTCTTCCTCCTGTGAAATAATCTAATTATAGAATGCTAGGTTCTCTATGTTAAGAGGAAATGTCTCCATATAAACGTGAAGACCGCAGTTACAGCACTGGGGAAACTATTGTGTCAATTGTTAAGGGTAGAGCACAGCTTTGCTGAGACGAGACTTCCGCGGAAGGGTCTCGACCGTAAACGTCACCCATTCCCTCTCCCCAGAGTTGCCGCCTGTCCCGCTGAGTGACGCTGGCATTTTGGGTGGAGGCGAGGTAAGATGAGGACGTTAAAAATCTGAAGGAAAAACATTCGCGTCATTTCCACGACGAGAACATGACGGAAATCGTCTGGTTGACGAAATTGCGGATTCTTGCAACACGAGTGCCAGCGTTCCAGTTAACGTGACCACTTACGGAGATAACATTTCCGTTTATTGCTGTTTTAATCTAGGTGTAAAATAAGGTGACATTCATGACCTGACTTGTGCAGTCTAATTAAGCACTTGTTTCCTTTCAACAAGATGATGTTTGCAATGGTAATTATCTAAAAAAAATACAAAGAACCTCATCTAATTGCAGAATTGAATGTTAATGCGCGCTGGTTTGAGGCTATTTAGCTGTTGTCCAGCAATGCGCAATATTTCCTCGCGAACGTTTTTGCATGCATGATGTCCTTGTTGAATAAAAACAGGAATGGAAATAGGTTGCGTTTGTTAAAAGAAAAATTAATGCAAAATTTGGATGATTGACTGCAAATGAATCTCATTTACAGATTGCCTATGGATATATGGCATTCATTTTTGATGGCTGAGGGTTCTATCTGAATTATGGAACTTTAGTCAAACCCTCAAGGTCACTGCATTTGGTTGCCATCTGTTTAAACGAGAAAATATGACAGGGTTTCTGCTTTGGCTTGCTCATTGGTTATTGATATTGGAAGTCATGAATAGCTCAAGAATACCGCATTTGCCTGATGCTTTTAGTTATACAGCAGGGAAACAGGTCCTTCGGCCCAACATGCGCACACCGGCCAGCATGCCCGATCTACACTCATCACACCTCCCTCTGTTTGGCCCTTATCCCCCTAAACCAGTCCAATCCATTAATCCGTCTAACTGTTTCTTAAACATTGCGATAGTACTTACCTAATCTACCTCCTCTGGCAGCTAGTTCCATACACCCACCACCCTTAGTGTGAAAAGGTTACCCCTCAGATTCCTATTAAATCTTCCTCCCCTCACTTAAACCTATGTCCACTGGTTCTCGATTCACCTACTCTGGGCAAGAGAATCTGTTTGTCTATCTGATCTATTCCTCTCATGATGTGTACACCTGTATAAGATCATCCCTCATCCTCCTGCGCTCCAAGGAATGGAGTACTCGCCTGCTCATCCTCTGTCTAGAGCTCAAGCCGTCGAATCCTGGCGACATCCTCAAATTGTCCCTGCTCCCTTTCTAGCTTAACAACATCTTTCGTATAACATTGTGCCCAGGACTGAACACAATACTCTTATTGCGGCCTCACTGTCCTAAATAACTGCAACACGACCTCTCAACATCTCCATGCAATATTCTGACTGATAAAGACCAATGTGCCAAAAACCTTCTTGACCACCTTGTCTACTTGTGACACCACCTTCAAGGAACTATGTACCTGCACTCTGAGATCCCTCTGTTCTCTGACGCTCCCCAGAACATGACCATTCACTGTGTATTCAGTGATGTGACCATTGACTTAAGGGCCTGTCCTACCAGCATCCGACTCCATGCGATGAGCGCGATCATACTAGAAGCGGGGGCCGCGCGGAGGTCGGGTGATCACTGTACAAGGCCGTTCCCACCAGCATGCGCCTGCATGCGGCAAGCGCGACCAAACCGGTAGCGAGGGCCGTGCAGAGGTCGGGTGAGTGGCGAACTTGGAGCAAAATCTTAAAGGTACGTTCGCCAGGACAGAGAGGGGCACACAGAGAGGGGCACAGAGGCACACGCACAGAGCGGGCCACGGAGCCACACACATAGAGGGTCATGGAGGCACCTACAGAGAGGGTCATAGAGGAACGACGTCGAGGCGACTGCGAGCCGACAAGCCGTTGCCGCGCCGAATGTTTGAACATAGTCAGTTTTTCGGAGCCCCGTGCGATGTCGGGACGAACTCCGCACAATTCCGCACGGCTCCGGCGATCGAAGTGGGACCGGCCCCGAGACACCGGACGGCTCAAGCGACCACGTTAGGTCGCGCTCATCGCATAGAGTTGCATGCTGGTGGGACAGGCCCTTTAATGTTTTTCATTCATGCCGTATGTTTACTCTCAAGTACACCAAGTCTTGCAAACTTCTGAATGCAAAGGATGAGGTTTTGGATGTGAAAATAGACGGAACTAAGGTGAATGGGAACAAAATCCAAAGATCTTTAGTAAATTTCAGGTTTAATGAGTGAAAATATATTTATGGTCAATTAATTATTTTAACGCAGTCACAAAAACACAGTAGAATAGAATGTTGACCACGAGGTCAGGTTTATCATTCAGGAATCCAGGGACAGAGGTTCATAAGCGATAGGAGCAGAAGTGGACCATTTGGCCCATTTAGTCTACTCCGCCATTCAATCATGGCTGATCTATCTCTCCCTCCTAACCCCATTCTCCAGCCTTCTCCCCATAATCCCTGACACCTGTACTAATCAAGAATCTATCTATCCTTGCCTTAAAAATATCCACTGACTTGGCCTCCACAGCCTTCTGTGGCCAAGAATATCACAGATTCACCACCCACCGACTAAAGAAATTCCTCCTCGTCTCCCTCGTCTCCTTCCTAAAGGAATGTTCTTTAATTCTGAAACTGTGACGTGTGGAACCTGATGTTCGCACAGGCAGGATGCTGGCACTACCCTCATATCTTCATCACGGTAAAGGCATATTTAATCCCCTCTTCTCTGGAGACCAGTCTCTATGGATCTATTCCAGTCTAGATATTCGGAAAGAAAATTGAACTAGGGAAATGAGGAACTGCAGATGCTGGAATCGTAAGAATACAAAGTGCTGGAGTAACTCAACAGATCAGGATGCTTCAAGTGAGGGAATGGAGAGGTGATGTTTTGGATCAGGAGTCTTCAGATTTGGTGTGAAGAAGAGTCCCGACTACAATATTGCTGCCATTTTCAGCTTGAATATGATTTAAAAAGATTTAATAGGAATCTGAAGGGTAACTTTTTCACAGAAAGGGTGGTAGGTGAATGGAACGAGCTGTCAGAGGAGGTAGTTGAGGCTGGGACGTTTAGGAAACAGACAGTTTACACGGATAGGACAGGTTTGGAAGGATAGAAACATAGAAGAAACATAGAAAAATAGGTGCAGGAGTCTGCCATTCGGCCCTTCGAGCCTGCACCGCCATTCAATACTCAAATCCTTTCGCTATGAATGCTAACATACCATTTGCTTTCTTCACTGCCTGCTGCACCTACATGCCTACTTTCAATGACTGGTGTACCATAACACCCAGGATATGGACCAAAACGCAGGCAGGTGGGACTAGTGTGGCTGGGATATGTTGGCCAGTGTGGGCAAGGTGGGCTGAAGGGCTTGTTTCCACACTGTAGCACTCTATGACTCTATTAGTGCAGTGTACTGTAGATGTGGCATAAGGGTTGCATACCCGACATGGACAAGGCATGGAACACAACCCTGGTGTTTGGCAGAGGAATTGGTCCCATTACGGATGCGCAATCAAGTAGTGTATAATTATTTATTTTTTGCGTTCAATCTTGGATCCCATCTGCTTGAAAATATTTGGTGTGCTCACAAAATAAAAATGTGCCAAAAAATAAACTTTGCCGTTAAAATATATTGGAATTTTGGTGTTGTGCATGCGCTTATTTATTAATGCGTTTAAAACTCGAGCAACGCACGATAGAGACAGTGGAAAGTCCACATGTTGAATACAATAAATATGACTTTTGAGTGTAGGAGCAGGGAGGTTCTACTGCAGTTGTACAGGGCCTTGGTGAGACCACACCTGGAGTATTGCGTACAGTTCTGGTCTCCAAATCTGAGGAAAGACTTTCTTGCCATAGAGGGGGTACAGAGAAGGTTCACCAGACTGATTCCTGGGATGGCAGGACTTTCATATGAGGAAAGACTGGATAGACTCGGCTTGTACTCGCTAGAATTTAGAAGGTTGAGGGGGGATCTTATAGAAACGTACAAAATTCTTAAGGGGTTGGACAGGCTAGATGCAGGAAGATTGTTCCCGATGTTGGGGAAGTCCAGAACAAGGGGTCACAGTTTAAGGATAAGCGGGAAATCTTTTAGGACCGAGTTGAGAAAAACATTTTTCACACAGAGAGTGATGAGTGTCTGGAATTCTCTGCCAAAGAAGGTAGTTGAGGCCAGTTAATTGGCTATATTTAAGAGGGAGTTAGATGTGGCCCTTGTGGCTAAAGGGATCAGAGGGTATGGAGAGAAGGCAGGTACGGGATACTGAGTTGGATGATCAGCCATGATCATATTGAATGGCGGTGCAGGCTCGAAGGGCTGAATGGCCTACTCCTGCACCTATTTTCTATGTTTCTATGTTTCTGTGACTGGAATATGTAACAAAAGGGTGAGTATTTTCTGACTCACCGATTGAGTGAGTGAAAGAGACCTCTAACTGTGTAAAGTATCGTTGACACTGAGTCATCGAACTTCATCATAAGTACTTTAATAAGATTACATACAGAGACCATAGCAACAGGTACTGTAAGCTCGAACCGAAAGTATGGTTGTTTACATTCCACGGGATGGCACGGTGAAAACCCGACATGGATTACGGATCGGGTCCTCTACAACAAACCAGACATTGATCAAATCAGCAATAGTGAAATGATCTTGACTGTCATTTCTCCAGTCACCTTGGGATTTCATTTCACCGGTGGTGCGGCGGTACAGTTGCTGCCTTGCAGTGCTTACAGCACCAAAGACCTGGCTTTGATCCCGACTATGGGTGCTTGTCCGTACAGAGTTTGTACGTTCTCCACGTGACCGCGTGGGTTTTCTCCAGTTTCCTCCCACACAGCAAAGACGTGCAGGTTTGTAGGTTAATAGTCTTGGTGTATATGTAAATTGGCCCTAGTGTGTGAAGGAAGTGTTAATGTGGGGGGATCGCTGGTCGGCATGGACTTGGTGGGCCGAAGGGTCTGTTTCCGTGCTATATCTCTAAACTAAACTAAACTAAACCTATTAAAATGTGCACTTCTGTTGTGTCTGGGCAGTGGGCAGGTTCTATAGACCTGCATGGGAAGGTAGACGCTCCCGCCCCCACGAGTCTCGGGCAGATGGGGCTCGTCAGCCTGGGAAGGCCGTCCATCTAGGAGAGGGAAAACTCTGATTTAAAACCTCCACTGCCTTGTGGCCATATCCAGTCATGGAAAAGGCTCTTGGAGTAAACTTCAAGAAAATCCGGAGTCGGAGCCCCTAAGGCAGTTCGTCGTTGTCTACAACCTCGCTCTGGCAGCTCCTGCGATGGCGCTGGTGCCAAACTGTAACGACCCTGCTGTTCCTTTGGATCGATCAGCGACGTGGAGAGGGGGGACGTGCTGCATGGGCAACAGCCTGTCCTCCATATGACATCGATCGCCCAGGCTTGCATCCGACCAGGATGCATCGCCCATGGTCAGTCATGACCAAGAGGGTCATATTCTGTTGTGTGCCCTTGAAATTCTGTTTTATATTAAATTAATTCATAGTGCTTTGGTATTTTTTAGTGGCAGCAATTTATTCTTGAATCTGATAGTGTTTACTATATATCCTCACTGGATTATTGATCAGTGTTGGGATGGGAAAAGTTGTACCGGTGTGAAATGTCCCTGGCTTAAGTTTAATTATCTATCGTCAGTGTTTGATGTGGCTTCCTCTTTGTTGTTCTTGCACTGATAAATATGACTGGAATACATAGTAAACACATAAAGTATTTTCAAACTCGCCATCTGAGTAAACGAGAAGTTCCTTATCAACAATGTGGTTTATTATCGTCTTGTGTAGCGTGTTACTGTGTCTGCTATCTAGTCCAATCGTACTATACAGGAGTACAATTAAGCCGTAAACAAATACTGGTCCATCACCGATTTTTCTGCACCCTTGGTTCCAGATCCTTTCTGGATTATCCGTTTTGCCGGAGAAGCCGAGGTCTCTGAGAGGAACGGTCCGCCTTGGCCGCCGACGGGCCGAGATAGCGGCCTGCAAACTTGGCCTCGGAAGTCAGCAATGGGATCGGATCTGCCGGGATCGGCCGGGCCAGAGTTCCAGAGCCCCGGCTGCAGGAGGCAATTTTGATTCGCCGCGGAAGTCCCAATGAGGTCGAGATCAGCCGTCTCACATTTTCGAGGGGGGGGGGGTTACTGCCATTGGAAGGGGGATTTCAAGTACATTCTCCAGATTAAAGGAGGTCCCGGACTATCAGATAGGTTGGTTTAGTTTAGAGATACAGCGCGGAAACATGCCCTTCGGCCCACCGAGTCCGCACCGACCAGCGATCCCCGTACATTAACACCATCCTACACACACTAGGGTCAATTTATATTTATGCCAAGCCAATTCACCTACAAACCTGTACGTCTTTGGAGTGTGGGAGGAAACCGAAGATCACAGAGAAAATCCACGCAGGTCTCGGGGCGAACGTGCAAACTCCGCACAGACAGCACCAGTGGTCGGGATCTAACCAGGGTCTCCGACCCTGCAAGTGCTGTAAGGCAGCGACTCTACCGACGTGCCACTGTTCCAGTTGATGGAACATCTGTGATGGATCCGTACAGCTGGTGGAGCAAAGAGAAAAACGCCAGCGAGCAGAATGCAGTGTTAGTGTTACGGTTGCACAGAAAGATTGTCTAAGGTCTGCATGGCTTTACTTGGAAGCTAATCATCCCATCCTCAATCACCTGTGTTTCTGATGGGGGGGTAAGTTATTTTGTTAAGAGAGGAATTTGCACTCTCGAGTCCCTCATGCAGATTTTTCATTGAGCCTTAGACACTGATTATGGTGCACACTTCCTTCAAATAAACATGCTGAGTCTCCAGAATTATACTGGACTCCATGCCGATTAATCTCCAAGGCTTAATGCAAGTAGCCCAATTAGTGCCATAAATAACGTGGTATCAAACAAAAGGAATAAAACAAAGATAGACACAAGATGCTAGAGTAACTCAGTGGGTCAGGCAGCATCTCTGGAGAAAATTAGTTGGTGATGTTTTGGGTCTCTTCTTCTTGTGCACAGCCTAAAGTTGTCCGACAACTTATTCTATTTGATTTTATTTGTTTGTGCACGGCGGGTTGATTGCATTCATCGACCTCGTGAAGGTTGCAATCTCCCCACCCCAATGTTTTGAGTCGAGACCCGGAGTCTGAGGAAGGTTTCTCAAGCCGATACGTCGCCCATTCCTTCTCTACAGAGATGTTGCCTGACCCACTGAGTTACTCCAGCGTTTAGTGTCTATATTCCCAGCCATCGGTCAACCGTTCACATGCTACCCCGCTATCCCATCTACCCTGTACACACAAGAGGCAACTTTGAGGCTAATTAACCTACAAACCCGCACATCTTTGGGATGTGGGATGGAACCGTAGCACCCAGAGGAAACCAGGTGTAAGCCAGCATTGCAGTTCCTTCCTGTACAAAATGAAGAAAGCAATTTTATTTCAGTAAACTAATTAAGAACAGGCTGTCAACTGTAAAGAGCAGTTGGAAGCAGGTCATGTTCTGAAGTAGACAAGAACTAAAATGTTGATGATACAAATAAATCTGGTTCAAATTTGCGTGTAGGATTATTGCTATACTTGGTGCAATTGAGACAATAATGAAGATCAGTCTTCATGTAGAGATAGTTTCACTGGGCACAAAATGCTGGAGTTACTCAGCGGGGCAGGCAGTATCTCTGGAGAGAAGGAATGGGTGACGTTTTGGTTCCAGACCCTTCAGACTGTTCCAGATCTATTCTGGAATGGATTGATTCTATTCTGGAATTTACGTTTATAGGCTAATTGACTTGGAAAAATTGTAAATTGTTGCTCGTGTGTGTAAGATGGTGCCAGTGTTCGGGGATGGATGGCTGGCGAGGACTCTGTGGGCTGAAGGGCCTGTTTCTGCACTGAATCTCTAAAGTAAAACTAAAGGATAAGGACCCTTAAGGACGTCTCGACATAAATGTCACCCATTCCTTCTCTCCAGAGACACTGCCTGTCCCGCTGAGTTACTCCAGCATTTTGTGTCTCTCTTCGGTGTAAACCAGCATCTGCAGTTCCTTTCGGGTCTGACGTTTCGGGTCTGAAGAAGGGTCTCGACCCGAAACGCTACCCATTCCTTCCCCTCCAGAGATGCTGCCTGTCCCGCTGAGTTACTCCACCCTTTTGTAATCTATCTTCTTTTACAATGTCGGTTCACTGGTGTTGTGCTTCCAGCATCAAAATATAGCGTTAAAGAAGGAACTGCAGATGCTGGAGAATCGAGGGTTACACAAAAAGGCTGGAGAAACTCAGCGGGTGCAGCAGCATCTAAGGAGCGAAGGAGATAGGCGACGTTTCGGGTCGAGACCCTTCTTCAGACCTGCAGTTCCTTCCTACACGTCTTTTCACGGGATCCGTTTTCAGCCGAGCAACAAACAGCAGATTTGTGCGTCCCTGGTACAATATCTGCCCGGCCACCCAGGTTTTATCCGTGAATGAAAGCCACAGTCGATTAAGTTGATGGGTTTTTAAAAAAAAGTATAGTGTTCCAACCTTGGCTGAGAATTAGATCCTCAGGGTAAAATGTTCAAATACCTGAAGCCAAGTTTTTTTAAATAACACTTGAAGCTCCACAGATGTAATCTATGGTAAATCCTGCATATTTCCGTAAAATGCAAGTGTTAGTTCATCACTATTTAATGTCAAGATGATGATTCAATGAAGGGAGTGTACATGAAGAGTGAATGGGAATATGGCATCTCAAAGGATTTTATTCGTCAATTAAATAACAGGATCGGCACGGTGGCACAGCAGACACCCAGGTTCCATCCTGACTGCTGGTTCTGTCTGTACAGAGTTTGTACGTTCTCCCAGTGACCACGTGGGTTTTCTCCGGGTACTCCGGTTTCCTCCCACACTCCAAAGGCGTACAGGTTGGTAGGTTCATTGGCTTGGTAAAATTGTAAAGTGTCCCTAGTGCGTGTAGGATAGTGTTAGTGTGCGGGGATCGGATGGATACTGTTAGTGTGCTGGTCTGCGTGGGCCGAAGGGCCTGTTTCTGCGCTGTATCTCTAAACTAAAGAATTGGTCAGGAGATCCGCGTGGTTTTCATTGGACATTATGGATGATCAGCAGCAGAAATGTGGTCTGTCACAATCTGTGGCTATGTAGCTCAACATACTCCCCGCTCAACCACCACGACCAAGCTGTCGATTAACCCACTTCCTTGAAGAACTTGGATCATCAGGATGTTAGCAACACCAGCTAGACCATGAACTGCGGAGGCGGCAGTCTTGAGAAACACTGCAGGCCATGTGCTAAACAGCATGCAACGGACAGAGCTGGCTAGCAACTCATGGGTCAGATCGAGATTCAAAATTCTGCCATGTTTCGGTCTTTACTGAATGTGTAGCAAGGAACTGCAGATGCTGGCTTACACCGAGTGCTGGAGTAACTCATTGGGTCAGGCAGCATCTCTGGAGAGAAGGAATGGGTGACGTTTCAGGTCGAGTCCCTTCTGCAGACAACAAAGTCCGCACCGACCAGCGATCACCCGTTCACATTCTGCTATTGACAAAGGTTTCAGAAAGACTTGGATAAAGGGGATGTGGAGAGGATGTTTCCACGAGTGGGAGAATCCAGGGCTAGAGGTCATAGCCTCAGTATTAAAGGATGTCCCTTTAGAAAGGAGACGAGGAGGAATTTCTGTACTCAGGGGTGATGAATCTTAATTCTTTGTCACAGAAGGCAGTGGAGGCCACGTCAATGGATATATTTAAGGCAGAGATGGATAGATTCTTGATTAATACAGGTGTCAGGGGTTATGGGAAGAAGACAGGAGAATGGGGTTGGGAGGGAGAGATAGTTGAGCCATCATTGAATGGCAGAGTAGACTTGATGGGCCGAATGGCCTAATTCTGTTCCTATCACGTATGACCCAAGTATCTTTTTTTAGCTGACTTCCTTAAATTAACATCGGAGAATGTCAACATGTTTACTGTGTGAGGTTCACCATGAAAAGCACACGTTACAAAAATAGACCATATCACTTCTCAGGATGTTGAGTGCAGACTGCATCCAGGAGTGTGGGAAACGAGAATTGAACAATCTGACAGTGTTGCAGCTGCCATGAAGTTAAGTGGATCATTTGACAGAAGTTGCTATTCCTATTGACATACAATGGAGTTTTGCCTTTTGTTAATGCACCAGATAAAACGGTAGAATAGTGCTTATTTTTCTCTGTTTCAGTTTGAATGTACACTTACTGTAGTTTAGATTGTTGTGTGCTTCTAAAGCCACTTAACCATTCCCAGAAGATGTTATCTATCACGTTGAAAATTCCATTTACAGAGATTCCATTGACAAGGTAAGCTAAAATGTTGGAGAAACTCAGCGGGTGAGGCAGCATCTATGGAGCGAAGGAAAAAGGCAACGTTTTGGGTCGAGACCCTTCTTCAGACCTGAAACATTGTCTTTTTCCTTCGCTCCATAGATGTTGCCTCACCCACTGAATTTCTCCAGCATTTTTGTCTACCTTCGATTTTCCAGCATCTGCAGTTCCTTCTTAAACAAAAGTGACAAGGTGATCGTTTCATTTGAAGATGGTTTGGATGTCTGGTCATTCTGCAATCATGTGTAAGAAGCAACTGCAGATGCTGGTTTAAACCGAAGATAGACACAAAATGCTGGAGTATCTCAGCGGGACAGGCAGCATCTCTGGAGAGAAGGAATGAGTGACATTTCGGGTCGAGACACTTCTTCAGGCTCAATTCGAAACGCTACCCATTCCTTCTCTCCAGGAATACTGCCTTTCCCGCTTAGTTACTCCAGCATTTTGTGTCTATCTTCATCCTAGAATCCTGCTGAGTATGGAGCTTAAATTGGTCCGTGAAGATATTGTATCACTTATTTGGAGCAAATTTGTTTACACATATTTGATAGCAGCAGAATTAGGCCATTCGGCCCATCAACGAACTGAGAAAAAACTTTTTTACCCAGAGAGTTGTGAATTTATGGAATTCCCTGCCACAGAGGGCAGTGGAGGCCAAATCACTGAATGGATTTAAGCGAGAGTTGGATAGAGCTCTCGGGGCTAGTGGAGTCAAGGGATATGGGGAGAAGGCAGGCATGGGTTATTGATAGCGGACGATCAGCCATGATCACAATGAATGGCGGTGCTGGCTCGATGGACCGAATGGCCTCTTCCTGCACCTATTTCCTATGTTTCTATGTTTCTATCAAGTCTAATCCACCATTCAATCATGACTGATCTATTTCTCCATCTCAACCCCATTCTCCTGCCTTCTCCCCATAATCCCTGACACCCGTACTGATCAAGAATCTGTCAATCTGCGCCTTAAAAATACCCATTGGCTTGGTCTCCGCAGCCATCTGTGGCAATGAATTCCACAGATTCACCACCCTCTGACTAAAGAAATTCCTCCTCATCTCCTTTCTAAAGATACGTTCTTTAGTTCTGAGGCTGTGGCCTCCGATCCTAGACTCTCCCACAAGTGGAAACATCCTCTCCACATCCACTCTATCCAGACCTTTCACTATTTGGTAAGTTGCAATGAGGTTCCCCATCATCCTTTTACACTTCATAAGTGATAGGAGTAGTATTAGGCCATTTGGCCCATCAAGTCTACGCCATTCAATCATGGTTGATCTATCTCTCCCTCCTAACCCCATTCTCCTGACTCCTCCCCATTAATTATCTGTCTATCCTCATCCCACCGAGCTTGTTAGCATATTTAATGTTCATTCTGCATCATTATGCTGTTAATAAATGTATGAAATGTTTGTAACTTAACTACATAGAACCTCCCTCCCAACTGTTTTGGTTCCTGCAGCACATTGCATATTCTTCTCCAATCAGTGCAAAACAAAATCTCTTGTCATTCCCAGATCCTTTGGTTCATAATGGAAATTAATCTGGCAAAGTAAGAAAACGTTAGGAATGATGCATTAGATAACTTGGTAAATTTGGAGGGGAATTCCTAATTGCCACAAGATAAGGGCGGCACGGTGGCGCAGCGGTAGAGCTGCTGCCTCACAGCGCCAGAGAACCGGTTTCGATCCTGACTACGGGTGCTGTCTGTACGGAGTTTGTACGTTATCCCCGTGACCTGCATGGGTTTTCTCCAGGTGCTCCGGTTTCCTCCCACATTCCAAAGTCATACGGGTTTGTCGGTTAATTGCCTTCAGTAAAAATTGTAATTTGTCTCTAGTCTGTAGGATAGCACTAGTGTACGGGGTGATCGCTGGTCGGCGTGGACTTGGTGGGCTGATGGGCCCTGTTTCCGCCCTGTACGTGCAAACCGAAGTTCTTTGTCTTGGGAGCCAGTTGTACTCATCTCTTTTTTGGTTGATAACGTTTCCACAAGAGTGTCCAGTGAGATGTTGCCGTGTGGAAGCTGCTCAATACACCCTGGAGCGGCTGTTGTCACATTTGGAGTCAAGTCGGCAGGGATTTCGCTGGGACCAGCAACAGTAAGAGGGTGCAGTAGACCAGGATCTGACGGGGAGAAGAGTGCACTTGTCGGACCCCTTGTGACCGACCTCCCGAAGAAGCACCTGGGAACCTATTGTGGTCCCTCAGTCTGAGGTTGATCTGGTTCCCAGAGAAATCCAAAGAAGCAGACAGCCACTTGTATTAAGAAAGAAAGAAGGAAAGAAAGCACTGATAAAAAAAAAAGATCGGAGAACAAGCAATTGACAGTTAAGAAAAAACGTGGTAACAGTAAATTCTACGGAGAACACATGTTTGGCATGGCGACCCTGTATATTAGTGAAGATGAGGAAGAATTAAAAGGGAGCAGATCTTCTCCCTGTGCCTTACCTGAGTGACAATGTTGCTAAACTCATTTCCAGCTAAATTAATATTGCCACAGCAAATTACCACTTAAATACAGCAAGGAATAGTTTTTAATGGAGACAAGAGGAAACAATTTTGTTCCATTATCCCAGAAGATTGCTCTGCTTCACGGGAGGTGTTTTGTTTGTGATTATGAAAATCATTTCAGTGGATGGATGAACCATAACCAAACCTGCACCAATTACAAGAGTATTTTGGACATACTGTTTGTAATTTCACCCACACTGGAAACCCTATTCCATTATCCGAGTGGAGGTATAAAAGGCTGCATTTACGGACAATGATGTAGCTAGGCAGAGCAGATAGGCGGAGTGATTAAGCTTGAGAACCACGCTGGTGACTGAACAAATGTATATACAGTAATGTAACTAATCTCCACTCAACGCACCATGTTGGAGAAAGTACCTTGCTTTAGTTGGGCGAACTTGTGGTAAGTTTTGTTTCAACCACGCAGGGCAGTACGGTTGCGCAGCGGTAGAGTTGCTGCATCACAGCGCCAGAGATCCGTGTTCGATTCTGACTGTCTGTACGGAGTTTGTATGTTCTCCCCGTGACCTGCGTGCGTTTTCTCCAAGATCTTCCGTTTCTTCCCACACTCCCAAGACGTACAGGTTTGTAGGTTAATTGGCTTGGTGTAACTGGAAAATTGTCCCCAATGTGTGTAGAATAATGTTGATGTGCGGGGATTGCTCGTCGGTGCGGACTCGGTGGGCCGAAGGGCCTGCTTCCGTGCTCTATCTCTAAACTAAACTGAACAAACCTTCCGATAGCCCTTGCTTTCTTCTCCCCATCCCCTTCCCCTTCCCAGTTCTCCCACTAGTCTTAAGGGCCTGTCCCACCATGCAACTCTATGCGATGAGCGCGACCTAACGTGGTCGCTTGAGCCGTCCGGCGTTGCGGGGCTGGTCCCACTTCGATCGCCGGAGCTGTGTGGAATTGTGCGGAGTTTGTCCCGACATTGCGCGGGGCTCCGAAAAACTGACCATGTTCAAAAATTCCGCGCAGCAACGGCTTGTCGGCTCGCTGTCGCCTCGACGCATTACACACCGTCTCGACGTCGTGCCTCCGTGACCCTCTCTGTAGGTGCCTCCGTGGCCCTCTGTGTGTGTGCCTCTGTGCCCCTCTCTGTGTGCCCCTCTCTGTCCTAGCGAACTTACCTTTAAGACGTCGTTCCATGGTCGCCTCACTTTGCGCCGTGGTGTGCCGCTTACCCGACCTCCGCGCGGCCCCCGCTTCTAGTTTGATCGCGCTCATCGCATGGAGTTGGGTGCTGGTAGGACAGGCCCTTTACTGTCTCCGACTACATTCTATCTTTGTCCCGCTCCCTCCCCTGACATCAGTCTGACGAAGGGTCTCGACCCGAAACGTCGCCCATTCCTTCTCACCAGAGATGCTGCCTCACCTGCTGAGTTACTCCAGCATTTTGTGTCTACCTTTGATTTAAACAAGCATCTGCAGTTCTTTCTTTAAACAAACCTTAAACAGGCTTTGCCTCCTTGACAAACTCTATTATATAAACGGACTATTTGCCTTATGTGCAATGCTTCAGCTACAGATGCTTGTGTCACCCAGCATTGTCAATACATTCTCTACAAAAGCAAATAGACACAGTTCATGGCTTCTGGTAGAGTTTAATGCCTGCTGAGCGTTTCATAGTGCTGTTACTAAACCACATAATGTAGAACATAGAGCAGCAATGTACAGGAACAAACCCTCTGGCCAACAATGTCCATACTGAACCTGATGACAAGTTTAGTTTAGTTCAGAGATACAGCACAGAAACAGGCCCTTCGGCCCACCGAGTCCGCACCGACCAGCGATCCCCGTACGCTCACATTATCCTACACAAATTCGGAACAATTTACAATTATACCATGCCAATTAAACTACAAACCTGTACGTCTTTGGAGTGCGGGAGGAAACCAGAGGTCCCGGAGAAAACCCAAGTAAGTGACTGTGAGAACGTACAAACTCCGTACAGACAGCAGCCGTAGTCTGCGAGGCAGCAGCTCGACGGCTGCACTACCGTGCAACATTTAAAAAAAATTACAAACCTCTTAGTGGGTTGCTTTACTTGTTATCAGTTATTAAATAAGCTGAGAAATGACTTAATCGCAAATTGGAGGGACTCATATTTTGCTTGGGCAGCTTACAACTCGGTGGTATGAATATTGATTTCGCTAACTTCAAGTAACCCTTGCACTTCCTCTCTCTCCATCCCTGTCCCACCCAAGTCGCACCAGCTTCTCGTTCTCACCTAGCAAACAGCTAACAATGGCCTGGTTCCTTGATCATCGTTACTTCTTTGCATATCTTTCATTCATTTGTTCCCTATCTCTCCTCATCACCGTCTGTACCTCTCGATTCCTTCTCCCCTGACTGGTCTCCACCAGAGCTGTCACCCATTCCTTCGCTCCAGAGATGTTGCCTGTCCCGCTGAGTTACTCCAGCATTTTCTGTCGATCTTCAGCTGAATTTAAGATGTCAATGACTTTAGTGGGAGAGAACTAGATAGTTTGTGTGAGCATCCAGCATTATAACCATTACATTGCTGCACCTGTTGCAAGCTACTGAGTTGGGTGAGAAAAATCCCTGCTTTTATCATTCACGTATTTGGAACAAAAACATTGCGTGGCATTTGAACAGCAGAAATAATGCAATCTCAAGAGCCCGATAGATCCAAATTATTTCCTTGAAACCCAACTCTCAGTGGATAAGTCAAGCATAGATAACAAGCTTGTATGCAAACCATACGGTATTGATACATACAAAGAGTCTGAAACTATATAGGCACAAATGAAAGAGAACTTATCCTGGACAAGAGATGATAAAGAGAACCTTATCCTGTACTCGCTGGAGTTTAGAAGAATGAGTGGGAATCCCATTGAAACGTACAGAATAATGAAAGGCTTGGATAGAGTGGATGTGGAGAGGATAGAAACATAGAAACATAGAAAATAGGTGCAGGAGTAGGCCATTCGGCCCTTCGAGCCTGCACCGCCATTCAATGTGATCATGGCTGATCATCCAACTCAGTATCCCGTACCTGCCTTCTCTCCATACCCCCTGATCCCTTTAGCCACAAGTGCCACATCTAACGCCCTCTTAAATATAGCCAATGAACTGGCCTCAACTACCTTCTGTGGCAGAGAATTCCAGAGACCCACCACTCTCTGTGTGAAGAATGTTTTCCTCATTTCGGTCCTAAAGGAATTCCCCCTTATTCTTAGACTGTGACCCCTTGTTCTGGACTCCCCCAACATCGGGAACAATCTTCCAGCATCTAGCTTGTCCAACCCCTTAAGAATTTTGTAAGCTTCTATAAGATCCCCCCTCAATCTTCTAAATTCCATCGAGTACAAACCGAGTCTATCCAGTCTTTCCTCATATGAAAGTCCTGACATCCCAGGATCCCAGGACATCCCAGGATGTTTCCACTGGTGGGAGAGTCTAGTTCTCGAGGACATAACTTCAGAATTAAAGGACGTTCCTTCAAGAAGGAGATGTGGAGGAATTTCTTTAGTCAGAGGGTGGTGCATCTGTGGAATTCTTTGCCACAGAGGCTGTGGAGGACAAGCCAGAGGATATTTTTGAGGCTGAGATAGATAGATTTTTGATCAGTACGGGTGTCAGAGGCTATGGGGAGAAGGCAGGAGAGTGGGGTTAGGAGGGAGAGATAGACCAGCCATGATTGAATGGTGAAGTCAACTCGATGGGCTGAATGGCCTAATTCTGCCCCTATGTCTTATGGTATTGCGGTCTTAAAAAAAGCATTCAGAAAAGTGTCGCCTCAATGCCGAGCTCGCTTATTTGGCCTGAATCCCCTTCCATTTGGCTGGCTCCCAGCTTTGTTCTAAATAAACATTCCTGACGAGCTCAGTGCTGGCTTCCCTCCCCGCCACAAGGAGCAATGCTCCGGCACGGAAAACACTGAAGATGGCAGGTGCACTGAAATATAAAAGGGATAAAGTAGGCTTAGGCCGTGTAAACAATATATCTGTGAGCGCACTTCTTGCAGGGAGCCAGGTTCAAGCCAAGATTCAGTGTTTTTCGTTCCATAAATCTTGAGATGTTTGATCTCCCAAGTCGTGTGACATTCTCAGGAAGACACTTGGCGCGTTTGCGTTCTTGTTGTCTTCGAGGCGCTTTGCAAGCATGGAGCTTGAACATGGAAATATATGCCTGTAGACTGAACAGCTTTGAGTGCACGGGTAGACACAAAGTGCTGGAGTAACTCAACGGGTCAGGCAGCATGTCCGGAGATAAAGGATGGGCGATGTTTCGGGTCGGGACCCTTCTTCAAACTAATGTCTGAAGGTCCCGAGCCCAAACATCACCCATCCTTTTACGCCAGAGACACTGAGTTATTCCAGCACTTTGTGTCTACCTAATGGGCCTGTCCCACTTACGCAACCTTTTCGGTGACTGCCGACACCCGTCATAGGTCGTCGAAAATTTTCAACATGTTGAAAATCCAGCGGCGACCAGAAAGACGCTACGACTCTTTGGGTGACTGAGGAGACGACTCACGACCATACAGGCGACATGTCGCGGGGTGAAGCCTGTATGGTCGTGAGTAGTCGCCCAAAGAGTCGTACCTTGTTCTGGTCGCCGCTGGATTTTCAACATGTTGAACATTTTCGGAGACCGGCTGCGACTATGACGGGTGCCGGCAGTCGCCGAAAAAGTCCCGTAAGTGGGACAGGCCCATTAGGTTCAACAACCTCCTTCAATTTATTGAAGAGACGTTTGATTATAATGTTTATCTTTGGTATACACCAGCATCTGCAGTTCTTTGTTCCTACAACAGAGCACGGGTGGTGGGTTTCGAAGGAAAGTGTGGGAGGCACCATTTTAGGCTGCTGTATAACACTACATCAAGATGGCGCTGTTTGAGGAGGGGGCGGGTGGGAAACAACACTGTCGCACTCCCTTTACAACACTGTGCTATTTCAGAACTAAGCGTTACCTGAAAAACTCCCTACCTGTTTCTCTCAGCCTCCGGGACTTGGTCACAAGAATGATCCCGGGAATGAGTAGGTTAACCTATGATGAGCATTTGTCGGCACTGGATTTAAGATAGGAAGAATGGGGGGGGGGGGGGGGGGGGCCTCATTGAAACGTACAGAATATTGAAAGGCTTGGATGGAGTGGCTGTGGAGAGGATGATTCCACTAGTGAGAGTGTCTAGGACCAGAGGTCATAGCCAGTACGGGCACATGAATGGCTCCTCGAGCCCACAATGTTTGTGCCGAACATGACACCAAGGTAAACTGAACTCATCTGCCTCTACGTGCTCCATATCACTTCCTTCCCTGCATTCCATGTGCCTATCCAAAAGCCCCTTAACCATTGCTATCATAGTTTAGGTAGTTTAGATTATTGTCCCGTTTACTGAGGCACAGTGAAAAGCTTTTTTTGCGTGCTATCCAATCAGCGGAAAGACAATACACGATTACAATTGAGCCGTCCACAGTGTGCAGATACATGATAAGGGAATGATGTTTAGTGCAAGGTAAAAGCCAGCAGCGTCCGATTGAGGAAAGTCCGAGAATGTATCCTGGTCGGAGGGGATGCCCAGCGCCACCTCGAAACGGGCAATCCATTGGGCCGCGAGGGCGCGAGCACACGACAGGGCAGAAGTGTCCGTGAGTGGGATGGCCTCCAGCCACCACGTGGTATGGTCCACCACCGTCAGCAGGTGCAAGATACCCCAGGACGGAGGCAGCGGTCCCAGGATATCCACGTGTACATGGTCGAATTTTATGTCGAAGGGGGGTCCAGTCACCAGTTTTTCGGCGACCTGCTGTGACTATGACAATCGCCGCCAGTCGCCTATGTGGGACAGACCCATAAAGTACATTTGCACACTTTTGAGATCAAGGACTCAAACATATATACTTTAGAAGCAAGATGAAGTCATTCAGCCTCGTGATTCTTTGCCAATTGATCAAATATAAAAAACATCTCCGTTTAGCTTTCCCTTACTCCAGTTGCTTTCCTGCCTCTTACATAATGTAGGGCGGGAGGATACAAACTGATTCAGTCTGGAAGCTATAAATCTGCCAGAACTCAAATCTGCCAGAACCTTTGTACGTGAAGTATTTAAGGCCCTAGGAAGGAACTGCAGATGCTGGTATAAACCGAAGATAGACACAAAAAGCTGGAGTAACTCAGCGGGTCAGACAGCATCTCTGGAGCTCCTGTGGTTCTATCTGACCCAATGAGTTACTTCCAGCTTTTTCTCGCTATCTTAAATATTTAAGGCGGTTGTTCACGAGCGAGTTGGCAGCTTGACAAGAATCCAGGGGGAAATAGAAGGGAAAATCTTCATCTATATTTGTATCATTTTATCAGCTCCCTTGCAGACTTTTCTCACTGGTCAGTACCAGCTCGTTGGACCAAACAGATTGTTTCCCCGTTGTATCTCTGAACGCAACTAAAACAAAACCCGAAGGTAGACACAAAATGTTTAATGTTTTATGTGTCTTTCCTAACTGTCACTGTATGTCATGTTGTTACTTGCGGGCGGCGCACCAAGGCAAATTCCTTGTATGTGAATACTTGGCCAGTAAACTTATCCATTCTTTCATTCATTCATTCATTCATTCAAAAAGCTGGGGTAACTCAGCAGGGTCAGACAGCCTCTCTGGAGAAAAAGGAATCGGTGACGTTTCAGGTCGAGACCCTTTTTTCAGACTGAGAGTCAGCGGAAAGGGAGACGAGAGATGTCGACAGTGATGTAGAGGGGGAGCAGTGAGAGACGATGTTGCAGAACTCGCATCGAAGAGAGGATAACTTCTTCAAAGTAGGCATGCCTTGAGGAGATTTCGCAGTGGAGCGGACAAAGTGTGTAGGAAGGAAACTACAGGTTTATCCAACCAGACTAAATGGTGACTGGTATCTTTACTTTGCATCAAATTCTATGTAGGCGAGATATCGCATCACACATGATCTTCAGTCACTGTAAAGGTTGCAATTCGCCAACATTTTGAATATTTTTGACTTGGACCCAAAATATAAATGGTGAAGTGGAGATAGAAACGGCAAGGTCGAGAGCGTAAAGTTTAAATAATTTACTTGCTCTCTGTGCAATAGTAAATGCCAGAGGTTTCAATAAAGCCAAGCTGTTCTCTTCTCTCCAGGGCTTTTGGCTTCCAACCTGTGATTCAGATAATTGATTTTTCAAGAAACTGGGACGAGCGTTGAGATTTTCCCCCCACCAATGGATTTCGTGCTGATTTTCTCCGGGTAAACTTGTCTTACCTCGTAAATAGACACAAAATGCCAGAGTAACTCAGCGGGACAGGCAGCGTTTCTGGAGGGAAGGAATGGTGACTGTTTCGGGTCGAGACCCTTCTTCAGACTGAAAGTGACATGAAAGAGAAACGAGAGATATAGTCAATGATTTATAGAACAAATGAATGAAAGATATGCAAAAAAAGTCACGATGATATGCAAAACAGGCCATTGTCAGCTGATTGCTAGGCGAGAACGAGAAGCTGGTGTGACTTGGGTGGGGGAGGGATGGAGAGGGAAGGAACGCAGCGGTTACCTGAGGTTGGAGATGAGATGCTGTTCCCCCAATTTGCATTTAACCTCACTCTTACAATGGAGGAAGCTGAGGACAGAAAGATCAGTGTGGGAATGGGAAGGGGAATTAAACTGTTAACTTGTTCTCCTTGCAAGCTAGTTCGCTGAGGCGCTTTAGAACATAACGCTACACAATACTCAAGGTCTGCTTTTGTTCATCGTGAATAGTTTTTCAACGTTTCTCTTTGAGAGAATGCATTGGTGTTGGCAACTGCTTGTCAAACACATTTTAGAAAGACTACAATAAACATAAATGCTAGCAGGAAAATAATTTATCTTCCTAAAGCTATGGGTTATTTACAGAATTTCAGGAAACGTTATTGGCCGTGTGTGATATTTTAATTTACACGCAACTGTTTAAAAAATTGAAAAGCACAACATTGTAAATCATAAATACATATTTACACATTCGCAAAAGGAATGTTATTGTTAAATTAATGTTAAATATTCATGTTCATGTGATCAGAGCAGAATTAGGCCATTCGGCCCATCAAGTCTATTCCACCATTGAATCATGGCTGATTCCTTTTTCCCTCTCAACCCCATTCTCCTGCCTTCTCCCATAACCCCTGACACCCGCACTAATCAAGAATCTATCTATCTTTGCCTTAAAAATATCCATTGGCCTCCACAGCCTTCTGTGGCAAAGAATTCCACAGATTCACCACCCTCTGTCCAAAGAAATTCCTCCTCATCTCCTTCCTAAAAGAACATCATTTAATTCCGAGGCTATGACCTCTAGTCCTGGACTCTCCCACTAGTGGAAACATCCTCTCCACATCCACTCCATCCAGTCCTTTCACTATTTAGTAAGTTTCAATGAGGCCACCCTTCATCCTTCTAAACTCCAGCGAGTACAGGCCCAGTGCCGTCAAACGCTCATCATATGTTAACGCACTCATTCCTGGGATCATTCTCCTAAGCCTCCTCTGGACTCTCTCCAGAGCCAGGTGTGGGACTGAAGACTGCTACGGTGTCACAGACTTGCACAGGATGGATAGTCTGGTCTCTATCTTTGCTACCAGCTCCTCTGACTCCACGTCTGTTTATTCAAAGCCAACGTGATCCTAAAGGTGCACGGCTTGCAATTGCTCTGCTAACACTTCTAACAAACTGTTTGATTGATTTTTGATGCACTTAAGCACATTATTGTGTCAGTGGTATTGGGCCATTTAAGATAATTGAGTTGCACCTTTGTTATAATGTAGTGACATCTTGTGCTGCAGTTCTGAGAGCAAATAGATCATTCTCTTTTATAGTACCTTACTCGGATATCCGACCAGAATAAATGAGTTGCAATAATAACTACAGGTGCTGGAATCTTCATCAAAATACAGACAAATGTAAACTTACTCTTCCCGATTGAAAGGAATTCACAATTAATCCTAGAGAGAGTTCTTTTAATAGGAACCTGAGGGGTAACTTTTGCATGCAAAGGGTGGTGGGTATGTGGGACGAGCTGCCGGAGGAGGTAGTTGAGGCTGGCACTGGTTCATTAAGAGCGTATTGGATAAATACTTCATAGAGCTAAGAAAATGGAGGAGGACTGTGGACATGGAGTCACAGTAAAAGATTCCTCTAGTGTGGAAACTGGCCCTCCAACTGAACTTGCCCACAGTCCCATCTACACTAGTCCCACCAGCCTTTGTTTGGCCCATATCCCTCTTCAGCATGCAGGTACAGCGGGCAGTGAAGAATTTGAATGGCATGTTGGCCTTTATAACAAGAGGAATCGAATATATGAATCCAAGAGATCCTTCTGCAGTTGTACAGAGCCCTAGTGAGACCACACCTGGGGTATTGTGTGCAGTTTTGGTCCCCTAATTTGAGGAAGGACATTCTTGCTATTGAGGGAGTGCAGCGCAGGTTAACAAGGTTAATTCCCGGGATGGCGGGACTGTCATATGCTGAGAGAATGGAGCAGCTGGGCTTGTACACTCTTGAGTTTAGAAGGATGTGAGGGAATCTCATTGAAACATATAAGATTGTTAAGGGTTTGGACACGCTAGAGGCAGGAAACGTGTTCCCGATGTTGGGGGAGTCCAGAACCAGGGGCCACAGTTTAAGAATAAGGAGTAAGCTATTTAGAACCGAGATGAGGAAACACTTTTTCTCACAGATAGTGGTGAGTCTGTGGAATTCTCTGCCTCTCTGAATGCTTTCAAGAGAGAGCTAGATAGGGCTCTTAAAAATAGCGGAGTCAGGGGATATGGGGAGAAGGCAGGAACGGGATACTGATTGGGGATGACCAGCCATGCTCACGTTGAATGGCGGTGCTGGCTCGAAGAGCCGAATGGCCTACCCCTACACGTATTATCTATTGTCTAAACCTGTCCTATCCATCTATACGTCTATATGTTTCTTGAAAAGTTTGCGGCAGTATCTGCCTCAATTACCTCCTCCGGCATCTCGTTCCATGCAGCATTCAGAGGAAGGGTCTTGACCTGAAACGTTACCTATTCCTTCGCTCCAGAGATGCTGCCTGACACATTGAGTTACTCCGGCATTTTGTGCCTTTCATCGGTGTAAACCAGCACCTGCAGTTCTTTCCTCCACATCCTTGACACTATGCCACATTATCTAGCTGCGCTGGACTCTCCTCTCTGCCGCTGCATGCTCCCTGTCGCTGTAATCCCACCACCATTTGCAGCTTAACAGAAGTGGACCATTATGAATTGCAGCACCGTCCAGCTGTGCCGCATGAGGTTCAATAATCTTCCCGATTTACATTCATGAAGATGATTTGATCTCGAATGCATCTGATCGTCTTAAAGCAGGATTCTGACTGAAACCTGCGATGTGACAATGTAGCAGCAAGAATTAATGGTGATGGCTAAGACTCCCATAACAGTAGTGGTTTAGTTTCAGTTTAGATTAGAGATACAGCGCGGAAACAGGGCATTTGGCCCACCGAGTCCGCGCCAAACAGCGATCCCCGTACACTAACACTATCCCACACACACTAGGGACAATTTACACATACACCAAGCCAATTTAACCCACAAACCTGTACATCTTTGGAGTGTGGGAGGAAACCAAGGATTTCGGAGAAAACCCACGCAGGTCTTGGGGAGAACGTACAAACTCCGCACAGACAGCACCTGTAGTCAGGATCGGACCTGGGTCTCCAGCGCTTGAAGGCAGCAACTCTCTCTGTGCACCATCGTGCCACCTGTATGATTTTACTCACGTGGGAGATCAAGTAGAAACTTATATAGATGGTGTCTGAAACTTGAAATGCCCACGTCAAATACTAATCACCCTCTCTGAATATATATTAATCTGGCAGATCTCGGTTCATCTCTCTCCATCTGTTTCATCACCTCTTGTCAATTCCTGCCACTCTTGCCCTCTTGCCTAAGTGAACACATTTGGACATATATTGAGGGTGCTTAGCTTGTGTTTCCAGTCGGAAAAGTGTCTACGCGATTAAATTTAAATTTTGAGTTCCAGTGGCAATCTTGGAAGAATCTAAAAAAAAACGCATCTCTTTAAATTGCGTACAGAATGCCGGTGGTAGATCTTACTCTGCCGTGTAAATGCCAGGAATGTTCTCATAAATATGGAGGCACCAGATCAGACCAGATTTACCTTTATTGTCATTCAGACCTTTCGGTCTGAACGAAATTTCATGCCTGCAGTCAAACATATATTAAAAGTAACAAAAACACACAATAAACACAAATTTAACATCCACCACAGAGAGTTCACCAAACACCTCCTCACTGTGATGGAAGGCAAAAGTCTTAGTCTCTGTGTCTTCCTTCCTTGTTCTCCCTCTGCGCTGAGGCGATCCAGGCCTCCGATGTTGTGACCCCGCCGGGTGTTGGTAAGTGAGTCAGTCCCGCGGCTGAATCCAGCTCCGCGAACGGGCCGATTCAAACTCCGCGGCCCGGGGCGGTTGACGCTGCCGAAGCTGCCGCCCTCCAGTCCAGCGGACGCAGCTGTTGTTGCGGGAGCTCCGGAAAAACAGGTCACCAACCCGTGACCTGCGAGCTCCCGACGATGTCGTCCACTGGGCCCGCGGCCAGGCCTCAGAAGCGGCGCCGCCACCGCCACCGAAACGCCACGAACGCCGCCCAAGGCCGTCAGCTCCGCCATTAGGCCTCATGTCCCTGTTGTAGGGTCGTGTTAATGTGCGAAGGGGTGCGGACCTGGTGGGCCGAAGAACCAATTTCTGCGCTGTATCCCTGAACCAAACTAAACTACTGGTCCCCATCTTCCGAGTGTTAACTGTCATCTCTAATATTAGCAGCACCATCCTCCTCTTCAACATGCTGATGGTCAACTGGATGAGACAAACTTCACCTATTCCCATAACAAACACAAAATGCTGGAGTAACTCAAGTTCAACTTCAAATTTATTTGTCTCATGCACCTTAAGGTGCAGCAAAATTGGGTTTACCATGCAGCGTTACAAACAGATCAAGCAGCATCTCTGGAGGTAGGCAAAAGTGCTGGAGAAACTCAGCGGGTGCAGCAGCATCTGTGGAGCGAAGGAAATAGGGAACGTTTCGGGCCGAAACCCTTCTTCAGACCAAAACTCTGCCTATTTCCTTCGCTGCATAGATGCTGCTGCACCCGCTGAGTTTCTCCAGCACTTTTGTCTGCCTTCGATTTTCCAGGATCTACAGTTCCTTCCTTAACACGGCATCTCTGGAGAGAAGGAATGGGTGACGATTTGGGTCGAGACCCTTCTTTGGACTGAGAGTCAGGAGAGACGGAGATAAAGAAGTGTAAGGTATGAAAACGAGACATCAAAGGGGCATCTATTCCCACTCTCAGTTGTAGCTTCCCTTGCCAATCCCACAAACTTACCTCTGGCCGTGTCAAGGATCCATCTGTACTCTCCACAGTTACACTTTATGCCCACGGCACTTGGATCTATTTTGTCCTTGGACACCACCATGTCTTCTGATTCTCACATAATTTGTCTGGAAAGATGCAAGTTATCAGCCTGGGGACTATCATTGAAGCACCTAGTAAAATGGTACGCAACAAGATGTGATAAGCATTGTGTATGTAGGCAGTCTTCAACCAAGTTATGGACCATGTGTAATTTTAAGATTTTAAGGCCCCATAATATGGTCCCCATTTATTGAATATTTGAAGGGGCAAACTGGTTCGGCACGAGAACCCGACTGAAACCGGAATCAAAGAATAGATGAAGAAGTACATTTGATAAAACGCGGATCTCTCTCCAACGACGCATAATCTGTAGAACATTCCATTCACTCTCAACTGTTCCTCCTTTTTTTGTTTACTCTTTCTCTATTAATTTGTATCTTTATAAAAACTGGAAAAAAATATATAGAAGTACAATTAGTATGCAATTGTTAATATAAATAACACTGATAATGTATGTCTACAACAAACAAGTGGCTTTTTATTATGTCCACAACGAACAAATTGCTTTTTATGATGTAGTTACTTCTAATTAATAACAACATTTAACAAAAAAAAAAAAAAAAAAGATTTTAAGGAAAAGTGAATGTCTTTGCACAATGGCCCAACATGGCTGGAGCTGCTGAGGTGTGGGGCCCTTCTTCAGACGACTTCTGTCAAAATTACTGAGCAAATCCTCTCCAATTGGGCTTGTAGTCACTGGACTTTAGAAGGATGAGAGAGGATCTTAACGGATTGGACAGGGTAGATGCAGGAAAAATGTTCCAGATGTTGGGAGAGTTCAGAACCAGGGGGTCACTTGTTTAAGAGTAAGGGGTAGACCATTTAGGACTGAGATGAGGAAAAACTTTTTCACCCAGAGAGTCGAGAATCTATGGAATTCTCTGCCACCGAACGCAGTGGAGGCCAATTCACTGGATGTTTTCAAGAGCGAGTTAGATATAGGGCAAATGGAATCAAGGGATATGGGGAGAAAGCAGGAACGGGGTACTGATTTTGGATGATCAGCCATGATCATATTGAATGGCGGTGCTGGATCGAAGGGCCGAATGGCCTACTCCTGCACCTATTTTTTATGATTCAATGTTTCTATGTTTCTAATTGATAGAACAAAACTTGTGTTGCTCTCTGCCTCTGGAATTCAATTCTTTTGACTTCAATGAACCTGAATTAGAGACAAGGGGAGACATCAAACACTGCCACATGGCATCCATTGTGCTAGGAAAATGGAGATCAATTTGAAGATATTTGTCACAGGTTAATATTTCTTTATGTGCCAGTCGATTAGCAAGTCAAGTATTGATGCTGCTCTTTATGAAACGGAATGATAATGAGTGCTTGCAGATTTTTAGATTGTTTGTGTTATCTTGCTTGAGATGAATACAGGATTCACCCAGGACTAAGACCACGTGTCACTAATGATTTTAGAATCATAGAGTCATAGAACATAGGTGCAGGAGTAGGCCATTCAGCCCTTCGAGCCTGCACCGCCATTCAATATGATCATGGCTGATCATCCAACTCAGTATCCTGTACCTGCCTTCTCTCCATACCCCCTGTTCCCTTTAGCCACAAGGGCCACATCTAACTCCCTCTTAAATATAGCCAATGAACTGGCCTCAACTACCTTCTGTGGCAGAGAATTCCACAGATTCACCACTCGCTGTGTGAAAAAAGATCTTCTCATCTCGGTCCTAAAAGACTTCCCCCTTATCCTTAAACTGTGACCCCTTGTTCTGGAGTTCCCCAACATCGGGAACAATCTTCCTGCATCTAGCCTGTCCAACCCCTTAAGAATTTTGTAAGTCTCTATGAGATCCCCCCTTAATCTTCTAAATTCCAGCGAGTACAAGCCGAGCCTATCCAGTGTTTCTTCATATGGAAGTCCTGCCATCCCAGGAATCTGTCTGGTGAACCTTCTCTGTACTCCCTCTCTGGCAAGAATATCTTTCCTCAGATTAGGAGACCAGGAAACTAATCATGGCCGATTTTCTGATCTGTTAAGTTTAGTTTAGAGATACAGCACGGAAGCAGACCCTTCGGCCCACTGAGTCCGTGCCAACCAGCCAGGGGAGAACGTACAAGTCCTGTGCAGGCAACACCCATAGTCAGGATCGAACCCAGGTCTCTGGCGCTGTGAGGCAGCAACTCTACCGCTGCACCACCCCATGGCCATTATAGCAGTTTCTTCAGCATTAAACTGCAGACTGAAATTGAGTTTTAAGTAAAAGAATATGCTGGAGATACTTGCAAGGCAGGCAGCAGCTGTGGAGGGAGAAACGGAGTTAGCATTTCACCAGAAAACCTTACTCTTGTCTCCTGTGCCAGTCGTCAAAGAGACCATGAAACCGAGCTGAACGGAGCTGCAGATGCTGGTTTACACCAAAAGTCGATGCAAAGAGCTGGAGTAACTCAGCGTGTCAGGCAGCATCTCTGGGAGAAGACGGATGTGTGACGTTTCTGACCGGGACCCTTCTTCAGCCAAAATAACCCGTTCTTGCAAATAAGCAAACAAACACAAGGAAATGTTCAGCTTTATTGTTAACTTCGATGAAAAGATATTGAAGGCTAAATTAAGATTAATATTTTGTCAATTGTTCAACAGGTAAAATAACCTAATAATGTAGGAACGAGTCTTTACTCAGGAGAATAATTGAGCCATTGAATGGTGTTGCATTGATTGCTTATAATGACTTTAAAATGCGAATCTCCAATTAATCAGACAACTTATGTTTGCGATAATCATCTTATTGCAAAGAGGTCAACCCTTAAATGCACCAGAAACATGTGTTGAGGCAACAGATAGAGACGGAACGCTGGAGTAACTCAGCAGGTCCGACAGCATCTCTGTAGAAAAGGAATAGGTGACGTTTCTGATCGGGACCCTTCCTCAGACTGTCTGAGAACATTTGTTGCCAGTTCTGATTGGTCCTGGGCTTTTCTTCGCCTCCAGCTCTTCACCCCAACCCCCGAGAGAGTTAGATTTAGCTCTTGGGCCTAATGGAACCAAGGGATGTGGGGAGAAAGCACATCCCTTGGTATTGGATGATCAGCCATGATCATATTGAAAGGCGGTGCTGGGCTCAAAGGGCTGACTGGCCTACTCCTGCACCTATTGTCTATGTTTCTAAGTTTCAACTTACAGTCAGAAGAAGGGTCCGGACCCGAAACGGCACACGTCCTTTCTCTCCAGAGATGCTGCCTGACCCGATAAGTTAATCCAGAATGCTGTGTCAGTCTTAGGTCATGAAAAGGTAGTTGTTTTAATGTGCATCCAAGCAGAACTGCTCAGTACCACAGAGAGATGCGAGAGATCACTGTGGCAGATTAATTGGGAGGTTTTATCTAAGCCAATGTTATTCAGCAACTTGTGCCATAGTTTTTAGATTTTAATTTTGGAGATATAGCATGGAAACAGGCCCCTCGTGTCCATCGAGTCCACACCGCCCAGCGATCCCTGCACATTAACACAATCCTACTCATGCGAGGGCCAATCTTTACATTTATACCAAGCCAATTATCCTACAATCCTGAAGGCAGACAAAAAAGCTGGAGAAACTCAGCGGGTGAGGCAGCATCTATGGAGTGAAGGAATAGGCGACGTTTTGGGTCTGAAGAAGGGTCTCGACTCGAAATGTCACCTATTCATTCACTCCATAGATGCTGCCCCACCCGCTGAGTTTCTCCAGCTTCTTTGTCTACCTTCGATTTTTTTCCAGCATCTGCAGTTCTTTCTTAAACCTACAAACCTGTATGTCTTTGGAGGGAGGAAACCGGAGATCTCAGAGAAAAAAACAGGTAGGTCACGGGGAGAACGTACAACCTCCGTGCAGACAGCACTAGTAGCCGGGATCGAACCTGTGACCCAAGTCTATGGCGCTGTCAGACAGCAACTCTATCACTGCGTCACCCTACCATCATAGATCCTATTTGGCTTGGATTGCAGTTAAAGAATAATATGGGTCTACCGAAGAGCGGGGAAGAAGAGAAGGGTTCTTCACAGCATGTGTTACATGTTCTGAGTGTAAATGAGCTGCCTGCTGTCTTCATTGTAACCACAGAAGCACCTTGTGTTGCAAATTAATGCTGGAATTTACATAATAATATCGAAGCTTACTTGTATTTAAATTTACAAATCAATTTACCAATACATGTCACTGTGCCAGAGTAAGTGGGAATTAAATCTTGCAAGAGTATTCTGAATCTCTTTGTTCTTTGCAACTGCTTGCAAAAAATATATATTTTTTGTCAGATATATTTTCTGCAATTTGTTCTCAGCGACAGTGGCAGATCATAAACCCGTGAATGTATTTCCTGGCTGAATTTTAAAATGTTTTTTAAAATACCCACACCGACCAAAATGCCCATCTACACTAGTCCCACCTGCCTGCATTTGGTCCATACATATCCCTCGAAACCTGTCCTATCCATGTACCTGTCTAAATGTTTCTTAAACATTGCAATAGTCCCTGCTTCAACCACCTCCTCCGGGCGCTCGTTCCATACACCCACCAACCAACCACCCTTTGTGTAAAACAAACCTTCTGATTCACGATTTCCCCAACCTTGGCCCATCTATTCCTCTCATGATTTTGTACACCTCTATAAGATCACCTCTCATCCTCCTGCGCTGCAAGGAATGGAGCCCCAGCCTGCTCAAGCTCCCTCTGTAGCTCAGGCCCCAGCACCACCTCATCAATCTTCTTCGAACCATTGTCTGGGAACGAACTGCAGATGTTGGTTTAAACCTAAGACAGACACAAAATGCTGGAGTACCTCAGTGGGGCAAGCAGCATCTCTGGAGAGAAGGAAAGGTCTCAAGAAGGGTCTCGACCTGCTGAGTTACTCCAGCATGTTGTGTCTATCTTCTCTGCACCATTTCCAGCTTGACAACATCTTTCCTGTGACACTATGCCCAAAACTGAGCACAGTATTCCAAATGTAGCCTCAACAACATGTGTAAATGTAACATGGCATCCCAACTTCTACACTTAATACATCTCAGTCGTAAATGTCTAGTCCCGTATCCTGGGAATGTGGTGTCATCTCCTCTCCTTGGCCACACCGTTGCTTCCTGCCATCTGTGGTGGAAACGGAAGCGCAGGAGACAGACTTCTGTTTTCCATCTGTGCCAGCGTGATCTTCATTGCTGTACGTCTTTCCCTAATCCTTTACAGCTGCTTCGACAGACTGCACGAGTTGAAGGACGACATATTTTAGGTGCTGTTGTTGTTCAAACTAAACAGTCGTGGCATGGTGGGGCAGTGGTAGAGTTGCTGCCTTGCAGCGCCAGAGACCCGGGTTCAATCCTGACTACGGGTGCTGCCTGTATGGAGTTTGTAGGTTCTCCCTGCGACCTGTGTGGCTTTTTCCCGGCTGCACCGGCTTCCCAAATCTGAGGAAGGACATTATTGCCATAGAGGGAGTGCAGAGAAGGTTCACCAGACTGATTCCTGGGATGTCAGGACTGTCTTATGAAGAAAGACTGGATAGACTCGGTTTATAGTCTCTAGAATTTAGGAGATTGAGAGGGGATCTTGTAGAAACTTACAAAATTCTTAAGGGGTTGGACAGGCTAGATGTAGGAAGATTGTTCCCGATGTTGGGGAAGTCCAGGACAAGGGGTCACAGCTTAAGGATAAGGGGGAAATCCTTTAGGACCAAGATGAGAAAGACTTTTTTCACACAGAGAGTGGTGAGTCTCTGGAACTCTCTGCTACAGAGCGTAGTTGAGGCCAGTTCATTGGCTATATTTAAGAGGGAGTTAGATGTGGCCCTTGTGGCTAAAGGGATCAGAGGATATGGAGAGAAAGCAGGTATGGGATACTGAGTTGGATGATCAGCCATGATCATATTGAATGGCGGTGCAGGCTCGAAGGGCCGAATGGTCTACTCCTGTACCTATTTTCTATGTTTCTTTGTTTTTCCTCCCACACTACAAAGACGTACGGGTTTGTGGGTTAATTGGCTTTGGTAAAAATTGTAAATTGTCCCTAGTGTGTAGGATAGTGCTAGTGACAGTGTACGTGGACCTCTGATCAGCGTGGACTCGGTGGGCCGAAGGCCTGTTTCTTTAAATAAAACGTTGCAGTAAGCATGAAAACTACCAACATACAACTGGTGTGTGGCTGACATTAATTGATGATGATAATCCAAGCAAACTGGATGGAAATCTGATGAATGTTGCCTGTTTCTCCTTCCACTGTCGCCACCCGACCTGCTGAATGTTCCCAGCATCTTCACTTTCATGCATTAGTTGACCCTGTACTCCATTACAACAGGTATTCCCCCCCCCAAGCAACCGCAGGAGGTAGTTGAGGCAGGGACGATTGTGACGTTTAAGAAACAATTAAACAGGTACATGGATGGGACGGGTTTAGAGAGACATGCAGGCAGGTGGGACAGGTATACCTGGGCTATGTTGGTTGGTGTGGGCAAGTTGGGCCGAAGGGTCTGTTTCTGTGCTGCATCCGACTTCAGGATTACTCTGCACTCACACTTTTACTCCTTGAGCAACTGCCCCAGAAGCAGGGCCTATGTGAGGAGGGGGGGATGCAGGGGGGTAACATCGTACCCGGGCCCGGGGACCAAAAGGGAGCCAAAGGAGCGGGGCCGGTAATTTTCTGAAATCTCAGAAAATATTTGCATATGATTTGTGAAGATGAGCGTTCACATGTTGTGTGAGCCGACATAGTTTTATATATCACGATTCGTAGAAATTGTGATCCATAATATAGCGGGGAATTTCAACTGCCAGGTGTGTGATCGGGGTAACCTGATTAAAAGAGGGGGAAGGGGAAGACCCATCACTACTGATGGAGCTACACTGTAGGGGGGGAGGGAGGGGCACTAGGGCCCAGCAGAGACAGACCACGTGCTGTCTGCATGGTGGAGGATGTAGGCCTCGACCTGCGCCTGGAACTCTGGTGAGGTGAGTGGGTGTGTGTGTGGGTGGGGGTGTGAGTGGGTGTGTGGGTGTGTGTGTGAGTGGGGGTGTGTGGGTGTGAGTGGGTGTGAGTGAGTGGGTGGGTCTGTAGGGTATGTGTGTGTGAGTGTAAGTGGGTGTGAGGAGGTGGGTGTGTGAGTGAGTGGGTGTGTAAGTGTGAGTGGGTGGGTGTGTAAGTGTGAGTGGGTGGGTGTGAGTGTAAGTGGGTGTGAGGAGGTGGGTGTGTGAGTGAGTGGGTGTGTAAGTGTGAGTGGGTGGGTGTGCGAGTGTGAGTGGGTGTGTGTGTGAGTGGGTGTGTAAGTGGGTGTAAGTGGGTGGGTGTGAGAGTGTGGGTGTGTGTGAGTGAGTGGGTGTGTGAGTATGTGAGTGAGTGGGTGTGTGAGTGTGAGTGTGAGTGGGTGTGTAAGTGGGTGTGAGTGGGTGGGTGTGAGAGAGTGGGTGTGTGTGAGTGAGTGGGTGTGTGAGTATGTGAGTGAGTGGGTGTGTGAGTGTGAGTGTGTGTGTGAGTGGGTGTGTAAGTGTGTGGATGTGAGTGAGTGGGTGTGTGTTAGTGGGAGGGTGAATTGTGTAATTGCACAATTACATCTGTTGAACTTGTTAACCTAGTACAGACTTGGTGACCTGTTTCCAAATGTCTGTGTTTGCTTAACGGGCCTGTCCCACTTTCCCGAGTTATTCACGAATTCTCCCGAGTTTTCCCCTTGATTCAAACTCGCACAATGTTTGTAACGGGTCCGTAGGAGGCCGTAGATATATCGTAGCCGCTCGTCATGCCAGCCGTAGGTACTTGAGGCATCCTCCCGACTATTATTTTACTCGTGGACGTTTTTTTATCAGGCTGGAAAAAACGTCCCGACTTACCTGATGCCCGAGTTCCTACAGCTGGTATAACGAGCGGCTACGATATATCTACGAACTCCTACGGACCCGTTACAAACATTCTGCGAGTTTGAATCAAGGGGAAAACTTGGGAGAATTTGTGAATAACTCGGGAAAGTGGGACAGGCAAAAGTAGTTTCTGCAGAGAGGTCATTTAGCAAACTCAAGCTGATTACGAATTATTTAAGGTCTACAATGTCTCAGGAATGTCTTGTGGATAATCAATTTTCATGCTGTTATACGAAATGTTTCACAAAAATAGGCCAGGAAAGCTATTTATTTAAAGTAAATACTAAGCCTATCTACTTACTTTTTACTAATAATGATGTCTTCTGATGATCTGAGCTGCATTGAAACATAAAAGGGTGTTTCAACATGAATTCTTTCCCCTTATCTGTATTGTAGCATAAACAAAGATGTTCAAAACAAATGTGCTTCCTTCTTATATTTATTGGTATTTATCATGGATGGAGTGTAGGAGCATAAGGCCTCAAATGCAGAAAATAAACAGAGCTCTCCATTCCACCCCTCTCTCATCTTCTATACCCCGTTTTGCTTTGCAGGCTACAGTTCCTGGCATAAAACCTAGTGGATAAAAAAAAACAGGATGACTAATGGAGAAGGGAAGGGGGCTCGAAATAAACGTTGTACCTACTAAAAAAATTCCTCTCGGAGGCCCTGCCCAGAAGATCACCCCTTTAATTTCCTGTCTTTTATTTTTAGCAAAGGGTTTAATGTGTTTTGGATTAAAGTTATTTCTCTAGTCATTCACTTGGATCTAAATTGTGAAATGCCACTTTAAAAAGTCACACTTGGGAATGCTAATGTTCTTGTGTTAAAATAGTTATGCAAATAGGCTAAATCTGCATTTGCGATTGTCCTTGGTTCAATGGCAATGAGGGAACTGCCCTGTAGAGGCCTGGATGGGGTGGGCGTGGAGAGGATGTTTCCACTGGTGGGAGAGTCTACCACCAGGACCCATAGCCTCAGAGTACAAGGACGGAGATGAGGAGGAATTTCTTTAGTCAGAGGGTGGTGAATCTCTGGAAATAATTGTTGCAGAAGGCTGTGGAGGCCTTTTTAAGATGGAGATGCACAGATTCTTGATTAATAAGTGTATCGAGAATTGTGGGGAGATGGCAGGAGAATGGGGTTGAGAGGAAAAAAAAGATCAGCCATGATTGAAGGGAGAATAGCCTCATTCTGCGACTAGAACTTATGAGCCACAGGTCTCAGCCAAAGGAGAGTGTTTATTGTATGTATTGTAGATATATGCATGTGTGAACATAAATATATGAGAATTAAAACGAGATAAGCCCCCATTGATTAATCACTCTCCGCTGCAGAGTCTCGTCACGTCCTAGTCTCTGCTGAAGTCAACCAGGCAGTCGCAGGGGAAATTAGTCCCCAACCTTGGATAGGGTGCAATCTTAGCCTGGTACCTTAGAAGTGTGAAAACACACACCTCCAGATTCAGGGACCGTTTCTTCCCAGCTGTTATCAGGCAATTGAATCATCCTACTGCAACCAGAGAGTGCAGCCTGGCACTGGGCATGTAAACTGGGCATTTGCAATGGACTGGTGGTCTTTGCAACAGTAATAGCAGCACAGTTGTGCTTGGAGATACAGCATGGAAACAGGCCCTTCGACCCACCAAGTCTACACCGACCTGCGATCCCCATACACTAGCACAGTCCTACACACACTCGGAACAATTTACAATTAAAAAAAAAATCAAAGCCAATTAACCTACAGACCTGTCTGTCTTTGGAGTGTGGGAGGAAACTGGAGCACCCAAAGGAAAACCCACGCAGGTCACGGGGAGAACATGTAAACTCCGAATTGGCCTCCATTGCCTTCTGAGGCAGAGAATTCCACAGATTCACAACTCTCTGGGTGAAAAGTCTTTTCCTCATCTCTGCAGCATCTCCGGAGAAAAGGAATAGGTGACGTTTTGGGTTCTTCACATTTTGCCTTATCTACTGCGGCAGTGTGTGACTTGGCAGCTCTTCTGGCTCGTACTTAACAGTCAAAAGGAATTTGTTGCAAGGGAGAACACACGAGTGTCATTGTGCACCCAGTACTACATGCTCCTGGTTGTAAGTTGTTGTGACAGATAAGAGGCACAGCTTGAAGATCTCTTTGTTCTTCTAATTCTACCTGCCTCGGGATCGCTAGCTATATATCAGATTCGCTGCAGTATCAAACACAGGACAAGATCACACAGTGTGGAGTCCCCTTTTGATCCAGAGCAGTGGCAAAGCGCTGCACGATATCCAGTGGTGTGTGCACAATGTCTTGGTTTAGTGATACAGCATGGAAACGGGCCCTTGTGTCCGCCGGGTCCACGCCGACAATTGATCACCCACCCGTTCCTGCGATCTCACTTTCACATCCACTCCCTACACACTGGGGACAATTTACAGAGGTCACTCAACCTACAGACCCAAGATAGACACAAAAGGCTGGAGTAACTCAGCGGGTCAGGCAGCATCTCTGGAGAGAAAGAAGGGGTGACGTTTCGGGTCGAGACCCTTCTTCGCTCTGTCGAAACTAAACTATATTCTTCCCGGCTACAACCTTCATTCAAGTAATCATTCTTTACACATTTCAGGACAACATATTTCCAAGGAGAGTCCTGGAGTTTTTGTTTAGTTGGAGGTACAGCACGGAACCAGACCCTTTGGCCATGGTGGCCCACCATCTCCACGTACAAACACTATCCCACACACACGAGGGACACATTTACAATGACACCAAGTCAATTAACCCGCAATGCTGTAGGTCTTTGGAGTGTGGGAGGAAACCGGAGCACCAGGAGAAAACCCACGCAGGTCATGCAGAGAACGTACAAACTCCGTACAGACAGCACGGGTAGTCAGGATTGAACCTGGATCTCTGGCGCTGTCGTGGGGAGACTTGAAACAAACAAAACATCGTTAATTAATTTTTTGCCAAAATCATTGGACTGGCAGTTGGAAGTGAGAATAGACCAGTTCAGTTTAGTGTATTGTCACGTGTACCGAGCTACAACGAAGACCTTTTTGATGTGTGCTAACCAGCCAGCGGAAAGATCATACATAGATACATAGATATAGGCTAAGGTAATAACGTTTAGTGCAAGGTAAAGCCAGACTGCACTCTCTGGTTGCAGTAGGATGATTCAATTGCTTGATAACAGCTGGGAAGAAACGGTCCCTGAATCTGGAGGTGTGTGGTTTCACACTTCTAAGATACCAGGCTAAGCTTGCACCCTACCCAAGGTTGGGGACTAATTTCCCCTGCGACTGCCTGGCTGACTTCAGCAGAGACTAGGACGTGACGAGACTCTGCAGCGGAGAGTGATTAATCAATGGGAGCTTATCTCGTTTTAATTCTCATATATTTATGTTCACACATCGAGTCTATCTGGCTCTTAGAGAACCTTCCCAGGGGGTATCTTCTCCACTTAACATCAGCTAAATTGCAAAGAGGCATGCTGCTGTGAAGATATTACAATTCTGAAGTGTTCTTGCACTATTGTTGTTTGCAAGTGGATTTATTTCAGATGAAATATTAAATGAAACCCCACAAGATAGACATAAAAAGCAGGACAGGCAGCGTCTCTGGAGAGAAGGAATGGGTGACATTTCGGGTCGAGACATTCTTTGGCTCTTCAGGTCAGAAGGGTCTTGACCCGAAATGTTACCCATTTCTTCTCTCCAGAGATGCTGCCTGTCCCGCTGGGTTACTCCAGCTTTTTGTGTCTATCTTCGGATTAAACCAGCGTCTGCAGTTCCTTCCTACAAATGACAAGAGACAATAGGTGCAGGAGTAGGCCATTCGGCCCTTCGAGCCAGCATGCCATTCAATGTGATCATGGCTGATAATCCACAATCAGTACCCCGTTCCTGCCTTCTCCCCATATCCCCTGACTCCCCTATCTTTAAGAGCCCTATCTAACTTTCTCTTGAAAGCATCCAGAGAACCGTCCTCCACTGCCTTCTGAGGCAGAGAATTCCACGGACTAGCTACTTTCTGTGAAAAAGTTTTTCCTCGTGTCCATTCTAAATGGCTCACCCCTTATTCTTGAAACCCCACGATTGTCTATTTGGTTGAAGTAAGACATCCCACAACATTTAGAAAATATTCAAAGCTTATCCTGTTGCAATGTCGATGTTTACCCTCCAATTAGCATCATTAGTTCATGTTCATGTTATTGCAGCAGAATTAGTAAATTTGGCCCATCAAGTCTATTCCACCATTCAACATGGCTGGTCTATCTCTCCCTCTCAACCCCATTTTCCTGCCTTCTCCCCACAACATCTGATACCCGTACTAATCAAGAACCTGTCAATTTCCGCTTTAACAATATCCGTTAACTTGGCCTCCACAGCCTTTGTGGCAATGAATTCCACAGATTCACCACCCTCTGACTAAAAAAATTTCTCCTTGTCTCCTTTCTAAAAGTACCTCCTTTTATTCTGAGGATATGACCTCTGTTCCTAGACTCTCCCACTACTGGAAACATCCTCTCCATATCCACTTTATCCAGGCCTTTCAATATTCAGTATGTTTCAATGAGGTCCCTCCTCGTCGTTCTAAACTCCAGTGAGTGCAAGCCCAGTGCCATCAAATGCTCGTCATTTGTTAAGCCATTCATTCCAGTGATCATTCTGATTAACAAAAGGAAAGACTGTAAGTGTGGGACATAAGGGCCTGTCCCACCTGGCGATTTTTTAGGTGACTGTCGGCGACTGTCATAGTTGTAGCAGGTCGCTGAAAAACCGGCGACTGGACCCCCCCCACGACAATGTCTACAACAACCTACCACCTAGTCGACGTCACGCTACGGCAAGCTACCGACAACCGGCGACCCATTAGGACGTCCTCCTTCGACCACACCTACGAGAACCCACGACCACACAGGCGACAACCGAAGTCAACCTACGTCCACCCGCGACAAGCTACGAGCTTGTCGGCGACAAACTGAAGACAACTGAAGACAATTCAGTCGCCGGTCGGTAACTGTTGCCGGTTGACAATGGATTTCACTGAAGTCCGCACCGGCGACAACCTGCGTCATCCTGGCGACAACCTACGACAGCGCCTATGTCAGGAGAAGCTCATTGGCGTCAACACACTGTCGCCAAAATTTTTGAACATGTTGAAAATCCAGTGGTGACCAGAAAGACGCCACAACTCTTTGGGCGGCTGAGGAGATGACTCATGACCATACAGGCGACCATGTGGTGAAAGCCTAGTCACCTGTAGCCGTCTAGAAAATAGCCTAAGCGGGCCAGGCCCTTAACTCTATTTCCTGCGTTCTGCTTTTGCGTTGTTGAACTCGTCAATGGTATGTTTGTACTTGTGTGCGGTATGATTTGCCTGGAAAGCACATGTATTTCACGCTATCTGGATATACGTGACAATGATGCACCAATTACTAGTTTCAATGTCACCGCAGAGTTACAGTGCATGGAGGTTAGTTTAGTTTTTTGTGTAAATTCAATGCCAGTGTTTTGCAACACTATGCATGTACTCAGATTAACAGCTAAATGACCCAGTCATTGCTGCACTGCTTGGTAAAGGCATCTTCACCATCTGCTGCCTGGAATGAATGTTTTATAATGCTTTATGTTTAAGAAGGAACTGCAGATGCTGCAAAAATCGAAGGTAGATAAAAATGCTGGAGAAACTCAGCGGGTGAGGCGGCATCTATGGAGCGAAGGAATAGGTGATGTTTCGGGTCGAGACCCTTGTTCAGATATATGTCCCTCGGTGCAGTGAAATGCTTTGTAATGCGTACAACAGAGGCAGCACAAACGTCGCCGAGTGTCGATACCAGTCGCTGCACGTGGCTACAGGCCCCCCCCTTTTATACCCCTCCCCCCTTCCTCCCCCCTTCCTCCCCCCCCGCTAGTTCCCCCTTTGTCCTCGACTGCTCTCGGTTGCTCTATCCCATCCCTCCTTCCCCCCCTTCCAACCTCCCCTCCCTGCCTCCCCTCCATCCCTTTTCTCCCTTCTTGCCCTATCTGCCTCCTCGCCCTATCTCCCTCCCCCCCGCTCCCTCCCCCCTCCTCTCTCTTCGCCCCCTCTCCCTCCCCTCCACACTTCCCTGCCTCCCCTCACTCCTCGCCCTCCCTCCCTCCCTCCTGGCTCCTGACCTCTCCTCAGTCTCGTTGGCATCATTCCCATCGATGCAGGAGTCCACGGTGGGTGAGCCGGGCCTGGCGGGCAAGTTCTCAATCGTCGGTTCGACGGCCTTGTTCTAGCCCATCCTGTCACACAGACCTCGGTTGTACAGACATTTGACCTCAGCAGTACACGAGCCGCCGGAATGGGAGCGACATTTCAGCGCAGCGGACCAGCGTGAAGATGGAGAGGAAAGGCCAAGCATTAGCTGGGGAAGGGGAAGACCAGAGACTAATTAGATAGCTCATTCAAAGAGACCATCATTGACTTTAATCTCCTCCCTTGATGTGCAATTAATTGCAATTGGTTTCTCCTCCTCCCTCCCACCCAATTTACCCGCTGAAACAGAATTGTTGGTCAGTTAGCAATTCACGGCTTATAATGATCCAATGTGATTGAAACCTCCTGGCAGCTCCTTAACAAATTAAGCTTCATTTTCCTGGGCAGCAATAATTCGCCCCTGTTTTTCATGTTTTCATTCTTCACCCTGTAAGCAATGTATTCCAGTTTGTTAAATCAATTGACGTTTGCTTTTACTGCAAGAGCCTGCAAAACGGGACGATTAATGCAAATGGATTTCAGTCTTCAACTAAACCCATTATCACTTCAAAAGCCCAGCAAATTTTTAAAGATTACTTGTCAAAATGTTGCCCTTTCTCCAATTAGGACGAGTGCAAATAAAATGAATGGATTTTCATCAGATCGTAAGCGATAGGAGCAGAATTAGGCCATTCAGCCCATTAAGTCTACTCCACCATTCAATCATGGCTGATGTATCTCTCCCTCCTAACATCTTTCTCCTGCCTTCTCCCCATCACCCCTGACACACGTACTAATCAAGAATCGATCTATCTCTGCCTTAGATATATCCACTGACTTGGCCTCCACAACCGTCTGTGGCAAAGAATTCCACAGATTTCCCACATTCTGTTTTTGTTTGATTTTGTCCCACTCTTTTGCCTTTGTGGCTTCCAGCGATCATAGGCATTCTGGTGTGTCGTTAGGGTGGTGAGAGGATTGCCTGTTCAACTTGAAAGTGCAACCCCATTGAGCGTTAAGATCTTGAGCGCTCGAACTTAAACTTGGAAGCAGACATGAGTTACGATACGATACCATGGAACTTTATTTCTCCCAGGAGGGAAATTGATCTGCCAACAGTCATAAAACACAAGATACATGAAACATGAAATTTAAAGTGATGAGTGGAAAGGATTGGGGATGTGTGAAGATTTGGGAGGAGGGGGGAGGATGGGAGCCAGTCTACCCCTCGACAGAAGGAGGAGGAGCTGTATAATTTTGTAGACACAGGGAAGAAGGATCTCCTGTGGCGTTCTGTACTGCATCTTGGTGGAACCAGTCTCTGTTGCTGAAAGTGCTCCTCAGGTTGACCAGTGTGTCACGGATGATGAAGCACTAGTTAAATGAGCAGCTGAAATGCGACATTGTGACTGATGGTCAGTGAGGTAATCATATTATAAATTGCGAAGGTGATTTGGTTGCATTTATGACACTCTCCCTTATCTGACTATTAATATGAAAATAACAACATTAAGCCCCAGTATGTGAATGTGGTTTATGGTAGACTGGCCCGTCTGATGAAGGGTCTCGACCCGAAACGCAACCTATTCCTTCTTCTCCAGAGATGTTGCCTGACCCGTTGAGTTACTCCAGCATTTTGTGTCCATCTTCCTATTGTAGTTCTCCTGCATTAGAAATTGGGCTGAGACGGCCACTTTGTTGCAGGTGTTTTTTTTTATGTGACTTGTAATTTTTAACTCAACTTTTATCCTAAACCCCCCCCCCCCCTCGCTGCAGAGATGGCCGGCACAGTCGCGGATATCTCCCTGGTCCACTGGAAGCAGCAATGGCTGGAGAACGGAACCCTCTACTTCCATGTCTCGATGAGCAACGTTGAGCACCTCTCCCAGATCACGCCGCCAACCCTGCGGGAACCCTCCGAGATCGTGGATGAGCAGATGCACGTCCTTCACGTCTCCGTCATGGTAAGACCAGCGGGCGGAAAGCCGCATGGAGCGAACCATTCTTCTTGCATTGCGCGTTGGGTTTCACGGGTAAATTGGGGGCCAAACAAGCTCGTAGACGGTGTGGATGTGTAAGTCCGCATCACTTCACGGACGCTGAATCTCCACGAATTGGAAAACTGACACAGTGCGTAATTGCAGCTTGGTGGATTTTAAATAACGTCGCCTACAATTTTAAGGGTTTTTTTTCACTCTTGGCCACGATCTGAGTATTCTCTGGGGGTGGCACTGAACAGGTTAATGATGTTCCCAGACAAGATTGCGAATTTTGTTTTGAATTTGAACTCCGGAATTCAAACACAGAATGACTTTAATTGTGTGTACATGATGTTGGTTAAGTAATCTAGCACAAGAGAGTGCACTTGGACTTGATTGATGTTTGGGTGGTTTTATTGGCATCGGGACCTGCAATATCTGGATCTGTAGTGACAACGATATAGGTTTGAACACTGGCATCTATCTTTTCATCTAGTTGCTGTTTCATATGAAACAATCAAAGATATGGTGAGAAATGAAAGGGAAGAAAATAACATTTCGTTGAATGTAACCAAATGCACACCCTTCAAATCCGAGATGTATGGTGTCTTTTATCTCTCCAAATTAAATAGGTGATGGAAAACCTGCCATGTTTATCTGTTGAGTACGGGTGAATGTAGCTGCAGTGTGGGACAACGCTTTGCCTTTTGTGAAAGTGAAAGAAAACTAAGTCTACTGAAGATAGACGCAAAATGCTGGAGTAACTCAGCGGGACAGGCAGCATCTCTGGAGGGAAGGAATGGGTGATGTTCCGGGTCGAGACCCTTCTTCAGGCAGGTCTCGACCTGAAACGCCAAATTATCCCCAACTTAATTTTCACCGTCTCCATTGAGATGAATCGAACCACTGAACCCACGTCTACATTCACTCGGTTGCTGAACACTTTCATTCTCCTACCCATTCCCGCACTGAGCTTTCTGTCCTAGGTCTCGTCCATTGTCAGAGTGAGGCTGAATGCAAATTGGAGGTCCACCATCTCATATTTCACCTGGGCAGCTTATAACCCAGTGGTATGAATATTAACTTCAGATAGCCCCAGCATTCCCTCTCTCCATCCCTCCCCCAACCAAGTCGCACCAGCTTCTCATTTTCACCCAACAAACAGCTAACAACGGCCTGTTTCCTTTAGCATGGTTACATTTTTGCATATCGTTCATTCATTGTTCTTGATCTCCCTACATCATCCTCATCTATATCTCTCGTTTCCCTTATCCCTATGCAATCTGAATAAGGGTCTCGACCTGAAACGCCACCCATTCCTTCTCTCCAGAGATGCTGCCTCACTCTGCTGAGTTACTCCAGCTTTATGTGTCTATCTTCGGTTTAAACCAGCATCTGCAGTTCCTTCCTACACATTAAGTCTAATGGAATGTTGATGTCAAAGGAAAAAGAAAGATGATCTCTGCACTTGATGGAATTATATAACGTAAAGTGTTGGATGGTTAACCCTCTGACCATTGAGTATTGAATTGGAATGGACTATACTTTGTTTACTTCTATGAATCCGACTACAAATCCAACTGATACCCATGGGCGAATGTTGGAACAAAGTTGCCTTCATTCCATTGCATGGACATGGGACTGACTGCAGTGGCTTCCGTTGAGGAGGTGGGGTTTGAGCTGCCTTGATGGGTCAGAAGTCCCTGTTTCTGATTCCAAGAATGCGTGGGTGAGCATATGATGAGCTTTTGACAGCACTGGGCCTCTACTCGCTGGAGTTTAGAAGGTTGAGGGGGGTGGGGGACCTCATTGAAACGTACAGAATAATGAAAGGCATAGATAAGGTGAATGTGGAGAGGATGTTTCCACTGGTGGGAGAGTCTAGGACCAGAGGTCACACCCTCAGAATTAAAGGGCGCTTTTTTTAGAAAGGAGGTGAGGAGGAACTTCTTTAGTCAGAGGGTGGTTAATCTGTGGAACTCATTGCCACAGAGGGCTGTGGAGGGTGAGTCAGTGGAGATTTTTAAGGCGGAGATAGAAATTCTTGATTAGAACGGATGTTAAGGATTATGGGGAGAAGGCAGGAGAATGGGATTAGGAGGCAGAGATCAGCCATGATTGAATGGCGGGGTAGACTCGTCGGGCCGAATGGCCCAGTACTACTCCTAGAACTTCATTTAGTTTCGTTTAGAGATACAGCACGGAAACAGGACCTTCGACCCATCGAATCCGCACCGATCACTGATGCCCGCATATTAACACTATCCTACACCCACTAGGGACAATTTATTTACATTTACCAAGCCAATTAACCTACAAACCTGTACGCCTTTGGAATGTGGGAGGAAACCTAAAATCTCAGAGAAAACTCACGCAGGTTATGGGGAGAACGTACAAACTCCGTACAGGCAGCACCCGTAGTCGGGATCGAACCTGGGTCTCCGGCGCTGTATTCGCTGTAAGGCAGCAACTGTACCGCTGCGCCACCTTGACCTTCAACAAGCTTGTCAACTTTCTCCTCACCCACACCTTCCCGCCAACAGTTCCTCAAAGTTCTCTCTCAATAGTCGCTTCGAGATAGGTTGAGGGCAGAGAGTGCTTTACCTGCAATTGGAAATGTTGTGGTCCGTTCTTCCGTTTGTTGGCTCTGCAGTGTTCACCAGTCCAGAGTCGTTCAGCTCCAGATTCAAACTTTGGAGGTCATGTGTCCCTGTGAAATTATCTGAAAGAAGGACATTTTAAAGTGATGGTATCTGAAATAGCCAACTTCTCATTTCAACATAAAGCATCCACTCAAAACAGCCTTGGACACTCTGGTGATTTACTGGGACTACTTGACTTGATGTGTTCTAGGGTCAAGTTGAAAATCAAGCTCTATTTTACAGTCTTGAAGCCTTATTTAAGTAGATGCTTCAACAACAAGGCCTGGATGGAGTTTTAATTTAGTTGTAAGCGCTGTAAGGCAGTAAGTCTACCGCTGTGCCACCGTGCCACCCTATGTAGATGATTATAATGAGCCAGGCGAGGTACAAATACATAAATAAAAGATTGCCTGCAATTCCTACACAGCGTTTCTATTTAACAAGAAATAATGTGCGTGAGTTAGCACATATTGAAAAAGAAAAAGTGACAATAATTGTGCTGCTATCTTAACTATAAAACTGCCAGCATTTACTGTAATTAATGCAAGAAGCCAGCAGAAAATGTTCCATTTGTGTGGTAACAGATAAAAATCCGAATTCCATCTTCCATTTCATTGCTGGTTACAAAGAAAAAAAGCCAAAGTGCTGGAGTTACACAGTGGGTCAGGCAGCATCTCTGGAGAACGTGGATAGGAGACGTTTCGGGCCCTTTGGGACTTTTGGCTCCTTATCGAGATGACTGCTTCACTTTCTGAGGGGGCCTACTCTCTCTATAGTTACCTTCTTTCCCTTAATGTACATAAGATGACTTTGGATTGTTGGTAATATTGCCTGTCAGAGTTTTATCCTGCCCCCTTTTTGCTCTTCTGATTTCCTTCTTACATCTGCTCAGATCCCAAAACCCATCCGTGGATACACTTTACTGGTCCCCTGCCTCCGTTCTCTTGACCAGAATCGCAATTTCTCTCATCATCTAGGCTTCCTTGCTCCCACCTGCCTTGCCCTTCATCCTAACACTGGTGCAATATAAGCCCAAAGTCCTTAATGCAACCAAAGACACTCCATTGTTCAATGGCTAGTGTTGGTCGTGTTCAAGCTGGTTGTTGTGAAGAAGCTATTCTAGAACACATTCGGTTTTTGGTTTAGAAATACAGAGTGGAATCAGGCCATTCGGCCCACTGAGTCCACACCGACTACCGATCACCGATCACCCCGTACACTAGCACTACCCTACACAATCGGGACAATTTACAATTTATAAAAAGCCAATTAGCCTACAAACATGTACGTCTTTGGAGTGTGGAAGGAAATCGGAGCACCCGGGGAAAACCCATGCAGTCAAGGATAGAACGTACAAACTCCATATACCACCTGTATTCCGGATCAGTCCCGGATCTCTGACGCTGTAAGGCTGCAACTCTACTGCTGCGCCACCGTGACGCCCTAAACACATCTGAACATGTAATGTCACAGATTTGTTAATATTCTGTTATTATATTTTTGAATTTGGAAATATGTTATAGAAGGTTCAGAACATTTAATACCTCAGATGTTATTTTTAAAAATTGTAAGATTTTAGTTAGAAATGTGGGGTTGACTGTGATTCTAAGCAAACCCGTAATTGTCGAGCACCGTAAATGCAAAATAACACTGCAGCACAAAGCCCTCAATTTAGATGTGTGAAAAACAATAATTAAAGGCATTTTCAACAGCCAAAGCAGTTAATAAAATGTTTTATTGCTCTACATTCATTCAGTGCAGAACCATTAACGTGCAGGTGAGGTAACATCTGTGGAAAGAAAGAAAGTTTAATGTTTCAGGTCAAAAATTCTTCCAGAGTTCCTTCAAAGGTTTGCACTCCTAAAAGAGAGGTGGGAATAAATTCAATGTTAAATTACGGACGTGCAGGAAGGAACTGCAGATGCTGGTTTACACAGAAGATAGACACAAAATGCTGGAGTAACTCAGCGGACAGGTAGCATCTCTATAGAGAAGGAATGGGTGATGTTTCGGCTCGAGATCCTTCTTCAGACAGTTTCCCCTGCCACAGATGCTTCCTGACCTGCTGAGTGCTTCCAGCGTTTTAAGTTTTGATTTCACAATTCCCACACTGATTGTTTGGTGAAAACTTTTATTAACTGAGTTCGGTGGCCTTTTGAAGCATGCATGAAATTAAATGCCAGACCATAAGATATATGAGCTGGAGTAAGCCATTTGGCACTTTGAATTTGCTACACAATTCATTAACATCGTGGCTAATCTTACACCTCAGCACCATTCACGTAAGCTATTTTTAAAATTTCTCAATTTTAAATTGTCAGGGTGTCAGAGGTTATGGGGAGAAGGAGGGAGAGATAGATCAGCCGTGATTAAATGGCGGAGTACACTTGATGTGCCGAATGGCCTTATTCAGCTCCTATCACTTATAACCCTAGGACCTCATTTCCTTAATGTTCAGAAAGATATTGATTTCTGTTTAAATGACCTGGATGGCTGAACATTCACTCCTCTCCAAGAACCTGAATTCCAAAGATTTGCAAGTTTCGATGTGAGGATATTTCTCCTCTTCTTGGCACGAAGATGCCTGACGCTTATTCGGAGTCCCTGACTCCTGGTTTTAAATTCAACAGCAAGGGAAAATCTCCTTCCTGCATCCATCTTGCAGACCCAAATAAATCTCTCGTTCTTCAGAACTCTAGTGACTACAATCCCGTGTCAGCTCAGTATCTTTTCATCCCCCACACACACACACACACCAACCCTGGCACCATAGAGTGCTGGAAACTGGAAACAGTACTACTAGGTATTTTTTAAATCGGAGATTGATGTTCCCCTTTAGTTTCTTCGTAGCGTTAGAATAAAGGGGAGGTCATTTAAGACTGAGGTGAGAAAAAACTTTTTCACCCAGAGGTTGTGCATTTATGGAATTCCCTGCCACAGAGGGCAGTGGAGGCCAAATCACTGGATGCATTTAACGGAGAGTTGGATAGAGCTCTAGGGGCTAGTGGAGTCAAGAGATATAGGGAGAAAGCAGGCATGGGTTATTGATAGCGGACGATCAGCCATGATCACAATGAATGGCGGTGCTGGCTCGAAGGGCTGAATGGCCTCCTCCTGCACCTACTTTCAATGTTTCTATGTTTATTGGTAGATTCTTGATCAGTACATGGGTCAGGAGTTATGGCGAGAAGGCAGGTGAATGGGGTTGAGAGGGAGAGGTAGATCAGCCATGATTGAATGGCGGAGTAGACTTGATGGGGGCGAATGGGTCTAATTCTACTCCTCTAAGCTGTGAACTTATGAATCACTCAGCAGATTGGGCAAGAAAGAAACTAAAGGGAATTAACAATTTCATCTCGGATTTCCAGCGTGTGCAGTATTTTCATTTTCATCTCTGAAGCCGATCTCGTGAATTGGTTTCATTTCCTCTGTGGAGAGGTGAGAAGATAAATCCCATACGCTGCTGCAGCTGAGGTCCCATCAATCCCCAGTATAATTACAGAAAGACGTCTTATCTCCTGTATTTTGATTACCTTGGAACAAAATATTGTCGGAGTTTGGTTGACAAGATTGTGATTGCATTGGAGAGAGTGCAGAACTGATGCACCAGGATGCTGCATGGAATTAAATAAGGAACGAGGGCCTGCTATTTTTTGGGGGCTGTTAATTGGCCCTGGTACATGCAAAATTACGGAGGCACAGATGGGTAAATAATAAGGTGGTGCCTGAGCACAGAGGGCGTAGGTTTAAGTTAAGAACTCAGCGATTGAGAAGTAAATGTAATACAATTAAATGTTCTTGATTAATCCAGGTGTCGGGGGCAACGGGGAGAAGGCAGGGGAATGGGGTTAGGAGGAAGAGATAGATCAGCCATGATTGGATGGCGGAGTGGACTTGACCCGAAGAAATCTATTTGTTTCCATTCTTGGCTTTCTTTTAAATAACAAATTCTCAATTCATGGCAGCATACTATTATCAATATCGCTCTGTGTCCTTTAATCATGTTTACAAGCTTTGTTATGGAACCCATCAAATCCTCTGAAAATCCAAATATGTCACCTCCATTTGTTCCCATTACTTACGCTACAAGCTGCATCCTTGAACAACCCAAATGGATTTGTCAAACACGATTTCTGTTTCATAATTCCATGCTGACTACTCAATCCCCTGGTGTTCTGTTACAACATTCTTCATTACAATTCCCTGTTAATACATTCTTCATCTACAAGTTCCTGTGTTCTTCTTTCATACTGACATCAGACTAATGTATCGCAGGTCCCTGCTCGAAGCAATACGCAAAACATTTGTCCATTCCGCAGTTGTTTCCTCTTTCCCGTTTATAAATTCTCCTGAAGATGGACACAAAAAGCTGGAGTAACTCAGCGGGACAGGCAGCATCTCCGGATAGAAGGAATGGGTGACGTTTCGGGTCGAGACCTGTCTGAAGAAGGGTCTCGACTTTCTTCAGACGGAGAGAAATTCTCCTGACTTAGAAACATAGAAACATAGAAAAATAGGTGCAGGAGTAGGCCATTCGGCCCTTCGATCCTGCACCGCCATTCAGTGTGATCATGGCTGATCATACAACTCAGCATCCCGTACCTGCCTTCTCTCCATACCCCCTGATTCCTTTAGCCACAAGTGCCACATTTAACGCCCTCTTAAATATAGCCAATGAACTGGCGTTTTATAGGCTAATCGGCTTGGTATAATTGTATAATTGTAAATTGTCCCTAGTGTGTGTAGGATAGTGTTATGCCCCTGTCCCACTTAGGAAACCTGAACAGAAACCTCTGGAGACTTTGCGCCCCACCCAAGGTTTCCGTGCGGTTCCCGGAGGTTTTTGTCCTCTGGCAACCACCTTCAACTAGCATCGCAACCGGCTTCGACTTAAAAAATTACCGATTTTTAAAATGGAAACCACTTTCGACCATTGGGGAGACTGACGAAAACCTCCAGGAACCGCACGGAAACCTTGGGTGGGGCGCAAAGTCTCCAGAGGTTTCCGTTCAGGTTTCCTAAGTGGGACAGGGGCATGAGTGTACGAGGATCGCTGGTCGGTGCGGACTCAGTGGGCTGTGGGGCCTGTTCTGAAAACTAAAAACGAAACCTATATGCAATAAAACCTCTATTTCATGTTAGCCTGCACTCCTGTTCTACCTGGATTTCCTGTGTCGATTCCTTGGCTGTGTTATAAAATGATGCCAATTCTCAGGTCTTCAGCTATTTCTGGTAACTTTCATAAACCCGTTGCTTAGGTCTAAATCCAAGGAATAAACCTCCACTGCCTGCCTGCCAGCTTTTCATCCTTTTTTTTTAAGAGCTTGTGAACTTGCCTTGCAGAGTGATTTCTTTTCAGAAGCTCGAGGAAGAATTGCCAGCACTTAACGATGCTTCCCAAGTCCCCACCAATGACATTGATTTATCTTTTAGTGTGTGGAGGGATGGGAGATATGCACTGTAACTAATTGTGCCATGAAAGAAAGAACTCCGCTGAGAACAAAGGTTAGCTCCAGCGCTCCTTTCGAGACGGGGAAGCAGTTCATTTTCAGATCTGGCAGGTGTAATAAAGTTATAGGCAGATATTTAAAGCGTGTGCTGAAAGTTCCACGTACTGCCCGATCACGAGACAGACTTTCAATAAGTCGCCCCTCCGCAGTGCTTCTGCGTATCGTAAAAAAGAGCGCAAAATGAGTTGCAGTTTCATAGATTTTTCCAGAGATAGACAGGGCATGGATGGACACAAAATGCTGCAGTACCTCAGCGGGTCAGGCAGCATCTCTGGAGAGAAGGAATGGGTGACGTTTCGGGTCGAGACCCCTTCTTCAGTCCCAGAGTCAGGGGAGGGGGAAACCTGAGGTATGAAAAGGTTCAGAACAAATCAGAGACATTACCGAAGACCAAGGAAAGACGGAGCCCACAAAGGTCCATTGTTGGCTGTGGAAATAAGTAAGTAAGTAAGTACGTTTATTGGCCAAGTATTCACATACAAGGAATTTGCCTTGGTGCTCCGCACGCAAGTAACAACATGACATACAGTTCGAATGGCTCAGAAAACACCAAACAGTAATAATAAAACATTAATGATAAAACACCATTGATCAAGCATGTGAACCAACAAAATACCAGATCAAAGGGGGCTACAGATTTTTGGCTGTTGAATACAGCACCTACTTTTTTTAATGTCTGGCTGTGACAGCTTTGAATGTCCGGAGTTGCCTTCCAGAGGGAAGTGACTCAAAGAGTTTGTGGCCAGGGTGAGAGGGGTCAGAGATGATCTTGCCCGCTCGCTTCCTGGCCCTTGCAGTGTACAGTTCATCAATGGAGGGAAGGTTGCAGCCAATAACCTTCTCTGCTGATCGGACGATTTGCTGCAGCCTCCAGGTGTCGTGCTTGGTGGCTGAGCCAAACCAGACCATGTTGGAGAAGATGAGGACAGACTCTACGATGGCCGTGTAGAATTGGACCATCATTGCCTGTGGCAAATTTGATAACCAAGGAATGTCTGGATGCAAACAGCGAAACTAGCAGGACGATTGCGGTGGGGGAGCGATGGAGAGAGAGGGAAGCAAGGGTTACTTGAAATTAGATATTCATAATCAATCAATATTCAGCCCATTAGGTTGTAAGCTGCCCAAGCAAAATATGCGGTGGTATTCCTCCAATTTTTGTGTGGCCTCACTCTGACAGTGGAGGAGGCCCAGGACAGAAAGATCTGGAGTTAAAATCATGACTTTCATAGTGAACCAGCCCCCCACCCACTGAGTCCACGCTGACCATCGCTCACCCGTTCACACTAATTGTAGTCATTCCCATTGCCTCACTCACTCCCCGACAGCCAGCGTTAATTTACAGCGGACAATTCACCGATGAATACACACATGGAACGAAGCGGGCAAACTCCGCGCAGACAGCACCGGAGATCAGGATTGAACCCGGGTCTCTGGTGCAATGAGACAGCGACTCTACCATTTGCGCCACTGTGCTGCCCCTCTAAAGGGCCTGTCCTACCAGCGTCCGACTCCATGCGATGAGCACGATCAAACTAGAAGCGGGGGCTGCGCGGAGGTCGGGTGATCCCCTGTACAGGGCCGTTCCCACCAGCATGCACCTGCATGCGGCAAGCGCGACCAAACCGGCAGCGGGGGCCGCGCGGAGGTCGGGTGAGTGGCGCAACGTAGCGCAAAGTGAGGCGAACTTGGAGCGAAGTCTTAAAGGTAAGTTCGCCAGGACAGAGAGGGGCGCACAGAGAGGGGCACAGAGGCACACACAGAGGGTCACGGAGGCACGACGTCGAGGCGGTGTGTAATGCGTCGAGGCGACTGCGATCCAACAAGCCGTTGCCGCGTGGAATTTTTGAACATAGTCAGTTTTTCGGAGCCCCGCGCGGTGTTGGGACGAACTCTGCACAATTCCGCATGGCTCCGGCGATCGAAGTGGGACCGGCCCCGCGACGCCGGACGGCTCAAGCGACCACGTTAGATCGCGCTCATCGCATAGAGTTGCATGCTGGTGGGACAGGCCCTTAAGTCTCAGCTTGATTGTTAAAACGAATAACTTGACTCTTTTAATGGAAGGGAGGAAAACAGCTGGAGGTTGAATGTCCGACAGCTGCATAAAGGCAACAACATGGATGACACCACCTTACCGACTAAGGACAAACTTTTCTCCTGTCATTTATTACGTACATTCAATAGACTTTATTGACAATTACATCTGAATAATATGTTGTCGAAGTGGATGCTTGATTTATGTTGTTCTGAATGAATATAAAAAGTAAAGCTGTATATTAAAATAACATAGCATGAAAAGAGGCCCTTTGGCCCAACTTGTCCATGCCGACCAAGATGGCCCCATCAGCAGTCTGAAGAAGGGTCTCGACCCGAAACGTCGCCTATCTCCTTCTCTTCTTTGATGCTGCTGCACCCGCTGAGTTTCTCCAGCTTTTTGTGTAACCCATGGCCCCATCTGTGCTCATCCCACCTGCCCGCAATTGGCCCATATCCCTCCTAACCTTTCCTTTGTACATACCTGTTCAGATGCCATAAATATTACAGCCTCTGCCTCAATTACCTCGTCTGGCAGCTTGTTCCATGTACCCATCTCTCTCTGAGTGAAACCCTCAGGTTCCCAATCTTGCTCTTCTCGCCTTAAACAGATGGTTCTTGATTTCCCCACTCTGCGTAAAAGTCTGTGTTGTTCACCCTCTCTAATCCAGTCATGGTTTTATACACCTCGATATAGAATCACCCATCGGCTTTCTGTGCTCCAAGGAATCAAGCCCTAGCCTGCCCAACATCTCCCAAGAACTCAGACCCTCGACTCCTGGCAACGTATATCTTTGCTGGTAGACAAAAATGCTGGAGAAACTCAGCGGGTGCAGCAGCGTCTATGGAGCGAAGGAAATAGGCAACATTTCGGACCGAACCCCTTCTTCACACTCATAGGTCTGAAGAAGGGTCTCGGCCCGAAACGTTGCCTATCTCCTTCGCTCCATAGATGCTGCTGCACTCGCTGAGTTTCTCCAGCATTATTGTCTACCTTGGATTTTCCAGCATCTGCAGTTCCTTCTTAAACAGTATATCTTCCCTGCACTATTTCAGGCTTGATGGCAGCAGTTGGATAGATTTTGGTTTTTATTTCATTTCCATTGTGTAGGATAAGCAGCAGATGTTTGTGATTTTTTTTTAGCAGTGCTTCAAGTCCTGAATGTTTTCTAATTTACAAACCTATTTTCAAGGTCACATCCTCAATCGCGCGAGGGATGATGATCTGATTTTGTGCAGTTGTACAACTGCAGTAAAATTTCTCTTTCAAAACGTGTTTTTAAAATATCAAAGGCAGGCAAATAAATCTTTGATCTCCCAGATGAAAAACATGCAAGCAGTTATAGCAGATGTAAATTTTTGGAAATATTCCATATTAACAAGTGTTTACAATTTTTTCGATGATAGTGCGTTAGTTTAAGTGTAGGTGACAATCATTACCTCGGATATATAAACAAATGACTTGTTCTTGATTTATTCTCTCATTTGAATATTTTAACTCACAGCTCAAGCTGCTTGAAGAGAAAATGGAAATAATGTCAATGTTATTTTCTTCTTTAAAGAATCATGCACCATTTTTTAACAACCTACTCAATCCAGCATCGTTGGTGATTTTATGTTTGCTTATTAGGTCACTGTACATAATTAAAATTGGACAGTTTGTCTAATTCATGCATGGAACATATTTGTCAAATAAACCAGAATTTATCATCCATCCCTAATTGTTGTAGGCCATCGCAGAGGGCTCTTAAAAGGTAACCTACATTTGTGCATCTGGACATCTGGCAGAGTTGCTGCCTTGCAGCGCTCGTAACCCGGGTTCGATCCCGACCACGGGTGCTGTCTGTACGGAGTTTGTACGTTCTCCCCGTGACCTGCGTGGGTTTTCTCCGAGATCTTCGGTTTCCTCCCGCACTCCAAAGACGTACAGGTTTGCAGGTTGGCTTGGTGTAAGTGTAAATTGTCTCTAGTGCGTGGGGTATTGTGTTAATTTGTGGGCATCGCTGGTCGGCGCAGACTCTGTGGGTCGAAGGGCCTGTTTCTGCACTGTATCTCGAAACTGAAGTAAACTAAACTCCGTACATTGACACTATCCTACACACACCAGGGACAATTTACAATGTTTTACCAAGCCAATTAACCTACAAACCCAGTACATCTTTGGAGTGTGACGGGAGGCCAGAGCGTCTGGAGAAAACCCATGCAGGTCACGGGGAGAACGTACAAACTCCGTAGAGACAGCACCCGCAGTCAAGATCACACCCCAGTTTCTTGCGCTGTGAGGCCGCAACTCTACCGCTGCACCACCGTGCCGCCCGTTGTTCATTGTACTGTGAATTACTATGTCGTGGGCGAGTAGTAGGAGAAACAACGGGGTACTGTGTCAGTAACTAGCTCAGTGAAGGGGGCAGATGCTGGGAAATATACAAGGTGGGCTCGATGGCGCAGCGGTAGAGTTGCTACCTTACAGCGCCAGGGACCCAGGTTCAATCCTGACTATGTGTGTTGTCTGTACGGAGTTTGTACGTTCTCCCCGTGACCTGCGTGGGCTTTCTCCGGGACCTCCAGTTTTTTCCCCACACTCCAAAGAAGTACAGGTTTGTAGGTGAATTGGCTTGGTTAAATTGTCTGTAGTGTGTGTAAGATAGTGTTAGTGTATGGGGATCGCTGGTCGCTGTGGACTGTTTCCACGATGAGTAAGCAAATTAAAACAAAACAAATGTGTTGGAATGGGATTGTAATTGCAAACATCGACTCAATGGGCTGAAGGGCCACCTATGTTGCAAGGAAATATGTAATTGCTTGATTTTTGCTTTCTTGGGTTGCAAATCACCAGCAATGTGTTTGGGGTGGGAGATTGCAACCTTCACGTGGTCCGCCCTGTTTCGACGAATGCAATCATCCCGGCGTGCACAATCAAATAAGATCAAATAGAACAAGTTGTCCAACAACTTTAGGCTGTGCACGCCATATGCATGAAGAAGAAGCAATGTGTTTGTCCATTTCATCAGTTTATGTCCTCCTAAAGTCAGCTAGTGCTCCCATTGCCACATGACTATGGGTGTTGTCCACTTCAAACTCTATCCCTGCATACACGGGTCCAGGTCATTAATGAAGTGAATTTGATGTGAACTGTGCCTGTTTTTCCATTGACTATGCAAATGAATGCAAGGAAACCTTTTTGGAATCGAACCAGGTTGTTGAATCCTCTCAAACATATTCTGCAGGTAATGGCGTTTTCATTCGCAATAAATGACCCAGGGTGATTAAATTCAATCCACATTCCACCGTGCTACATTTTTTGTAGCTCTAATCTCAAATTAACATGGGCAAGTGTGTAATTTGTTTCACTGTCAGTGCGGAGTCCCTGTTAATCACACCACTTGCCTATTTCTCATGTGTTGTGTATTTTATTTATGACAAATAATGATGTCTTTTATCAAAACAACATTGAATGCTCTTGCATTCTCGTTGAGTGGGTAATGCAAATCTGAGTGCTTTTGGCTATTGCAGATTTTTAATTATCAGAAGTGAGGGAAAGCAGAAAACCCATCGGAAAATTTCTCCCTTCAGCTGTTTTCTATCAGAATTATGCATTGCCTTGGACTTGTTCTTCCAAAGTCAGTGGGGATAACAAACAGTGTGTAAATTAAAAAAAAAGCCTGACAACTTTGAACACAGATCTATTATTCAAGGGCACGGTATTGAATTGGGGGTAAATCCCTCTTTGGAGAGATTTTCCAAGGATCTGTTTACCGTTCAATAATGGTTCATGTGACTTTTTATGCTCTGCTAATCGCGTGATGTGTTTGTGGTAACGATGTAACTCTTGTATTGTAAGCGTTTTAACTGAATGATGTGCATCAATAATATCCCTGTCAACAATATAACGTCGCACAATACCGATCCAATATTTTACACAATGAAACTTTACTGTCAAATCAATCTTCAAGAGTTTTACAATGTTGTATTTTATCGAGATTTGCTTCTCACTTATAGATGTAGTGACACTCTGATAATCTGATGCCCTTGTCTTTTTTAGTTTAGTTTAGACATACAGCGCAGAAACAGGCCCTTCGGCCCACCGAGTCCGGGCTGACCAGCGATCCCCGCACACTAACACTATCCTACACACACTAGGGACAATTTACACTTATACCAAGCCAATTAACCTACAAACCTGTACATAGAAACATAGAAAATAGGTGCAGGAGTAGGCCATTCGGCCCTTCGAGCCTGCACCGCCATTCAATGTGATCATGGCTGATCATCCAACTCAGTATCCTGTACCTGCCTTCTCTCCATACCCCCTGATCCCTTTAGCCACAAGTGCCACATCTAACGCCCTCTTAAATATAGCCAATGAACTGGCCTCAACTACCTTCTGTGGCAGAGAATTCCAGAGACTCACCACTCTCTGTGTACAGAATGTTTTCCTCATTTCGGTCCTAAAGGAATTCCCCCTTATCCTTAGACTGTGACCCCTTGTTCTGGACATCTTTGGAGTGTGGGAGGAAACCGAAGGTCTCGGAGAAAACCCACGGCAGGTCACAGGGAGAACGTACGAATTCCGTACAGACAGCACCCGTGGTCAGGATTGAACCCAGGTCTCCGATGTAAGGCAGCGACTCTACCCCTGCGCCACCATGGCCGCCCCTTCTTGGCATGTTTTCCAAACCATTGGATTTAGCTTCTATTGATTCACCGGTGAAGTTTAACATGTGTGTTAATCCTATTCCCCTGTTCATTCCCTATATTCCTACACGTCTCTGTGACAAATAATCTCTCATTATAGGTGCACGATGCTGTCGTGTGTGGAACTTTTGCAAAAATGATGCCAGGACTGATTGGGCTAACATGTGACAAGCATTTGAAGGCACTGGGCCTGTAGTCACTGGAGTTTAGAATGATGAGGGGGGATCTCATTGAAACTTACCGAATAGTGAAAGGCCTGGATAGAGAGGATGTGGAGAGGATGTTTCTACTAGTGGCACCAGAGGCCATAGTCTCAGCATTAAAAGACGTTCCTTTGGCAAGGAGATGAGGAGGAATTTCTTTAGCCAGAGGTTAGTGAATCTGTGAATTCATTGCCACAGACAGCCTTGGAGGCCGTCAGTGGATATTTTTACAGAGGGGATTGATAGATTCTTGATTAGTACGGGTGTTTATGGGGAGAATGTGGTTGAGTGGAAATGATTGAACAGTCATGATTGAATGACGGAGGAGACTTGATGGGATGAATGGTCTAATTCTGCCCCTAGAACTTGCGAACTTGCATTGTAACCTCATATATATGTGCGGACAGCCCTTTCCATGGCCACTTCTCCGGCACATCATTGCTGGATGGGTAGGTGGGGGGGGGGGGGGGGGGGGGCGGGGGAGGGGAGTGGGGGTTGTTTAGGAGCGACGTGAATGTTGAAAGCAAAATGGATATGGAGCCCCAGTGATTTCAAAGGCAGCTTGGGATCATAGACTGGGTGAGTTTAAAGTGAGCCTTGAAAGAGAGATATAATATGTTAATAGGCTGTTCAATACCAGGGCCTCGGTGAGCTTAAAAGGAACATCAGACCAGAACCCCTGTCAGTTTAAATGTAGCATGGAACAGGTTTGAAGGAGGTTTTGAATACAGATCCAGGTAAGCCAGAAAGAAAATCACCATTATTTCTGAACAATTAGATAGCAGTTTATTGGAGTTTTACTTTAAACCTCTTTATATTTGGGGTATTTGTGATTCAGGCAATATCAAAGAACTATTACATTTGCAGTGTGGAAGCATGTAAAATGGACCTGACCAAACCTATGTGTAGGAAGGAACTGCAGATGCAGGCGGAAACTGAAGATGGACTCATTGTTGATTGTCGTAGGATAGTGGGACCGCTGGTCACTGTGGACTCAGAGAGCCGAAGGACCTGTTTCCGCATTGCATCTCCAAACTAAAATAAACCAAAAGATTCTGAATATCTATTCTTTCAATACTTCTCATACTTTCATCTCACATGCTCTCATTCCAGTGAGAACAGACCAGCCTACGCAATCTCTCCTTAAAATTACATTATCCTCCATTCTAGATATCATCCCGGTGATTTTTTCCTGCATTCTTTCCACTGCTATTTCATCCTCCCTGTAGAGTGGCAATGGGAACGGTACACAATACTCTAACTGCAGTTCAAGCAATGTTTTTCACAGCTGCAATATGACATCCTAACTTTAATATTCAAAGCCACGGGTTATGAAGGCAAGCATACCTAATGACTTTTCATTATCCTATTCGCCATTATAAGAGATATATGGGTTTTCACCCAGTTTCCTCGGTTTGGCAATGCTCTCATGGCCCCCGCCCAGTAGAGATTGTATGTGTGTGTGTGTGTGTGTATATGTGCGTGTTTATGTGCATGCGTATATATGTGTGTGTGTGTGTGTGTGAGTGTATATGTGCGTGTTTATGTGCATGCGTATATATGTGTGTGTGAGTGAGTGTATATGTGTGTGTGTGTGTGTGTGTGTGTGTGTGTATATGTGTGTGTGTGTGTATATGTGTGTGTATATGTGCGTGTTTATGTGCATGTGTGTGTATATGTATATGTGTGTGTATGCATGTTTATGCGCATGTGTATGTGTGTGTGCGTGTATATGTGTGTGTGCGTGTATATATGTGTGTGTGTATATATATGTGTGTGTGTGTATATGTGTGTGTGTATGTATGTGTGTGTATGTATATGTGTGTGTATATGTGTGTGTGTATGTATGTGTGTGTATATGTGTGTATGTATGTGCGTGTTTATGTGCATGTGTGTATGTGTGTGTGTATGTGTACGTAAGTGAGTGTGTGTGTATATGTACATGTTTATGTGTATGTGCGTGTGTATGTGTGTGTGTGTGTGTATATATGTGTGTGTGTATGTGTACGTGAGTGAGTGTGCGTGTACATGTACACACATACACTAGAGCACACTGTAACCAAGTACCATTCATTCTATGGTTAGGCTGACTGCAAACAATGAAGAGGCAAACAGTGACTGATGTTGGTTTGCTGACATGTTAGATGAGGTTTAGAAGGGCGTATTATTGCCATGACCCTGACTGTCTCTGAGTGCATTGCGCCATCATGCTTTTATTTAGAAGAAAGAATTGACTTAAAAACCCCAGCGTATCTAATGTCGACTTTCAGAATAAAACATCGAGTAATGACTGTGAAATGCTCGGGGAGGGATGGCCCTCGGGGGTGTTAATCCTGCCGTATTAGCCTCGACTATCTCACTGTTGAACATTAATCTCCTGAAACATGACCATGAGGACACACAAAAATAATAAGGAATTTAAAAATATGGTTTTAATTTTATTTGCTCATAAGTAATAGGAGCTGAATTAGGCCATTTGGCCCATCAAGTCTACTCTGCCATTCAATCATGGCTGATCTATCATTCCTTCTTCACTCCATTCTCCTGCCTTCTCCCCCCCATAACCCCTGACACCGGTACTAATCAAGAATCTGTCTATCTCTGCCTTAAATATATACATTCTTGGCCTCCACAGCCTTCTGTGGCAATGAATTCCACAGATTCACCACCCTCTGGCTAAAGAAATCTCTCCACATCCTTCCTAAAGGAATGTCCTTTTATTCTGAGGCTATGACCTCTGGTCCTAGACTCTCCCACTAGTGGAAACAACTAGGTAACCAACATTTGTTAATTATGATAATATTGGAGATTGGGACAAGGGAAGGCTTAGTTGGGCAGGGTGGTTCGAGGAGAGGCCACGTTAACAAAAACATTATGTTCTATATTTTCTAGTATACAGGGGATTGATGGTCAGAGCGAACTCAGTGGGCGAAGGGCCTGTTTCCACACTATCTCTTTTTTAAAACTTTTTTAAAATCTAGTGTTAGACGCAGAGAAACTAGGTGCAGGAGTAGGCCATTCGGCCCTTCGAGCGACCAATTTGAGCCATTCAATATGATCATGGCTGATCATCTAAAATCAGGACCCCGTTCCTGCTTTTTCCCCACATCTTGATTCCTTTAGCCCCAAGAGCTATATCTAACTCTCTCTTGAAAACTCCCAGTGAATTGGCCACCACTGCCTTTTGTGGCAGAGAATTCCACAGATTCACAACTCTGGGTGAAAATGTTTTTCCTCTTCCCAGTCCCAAATGGCCATCCTCTTATTCTTAAATTATTGTTGGGACCTGGAACTCAAGCCGAATTATGTGATGGAGGGGGAATCCATCGTCTTGTGAATGTGCTTGGATTGATATCTGAGGTACCTTGACTTGCATGACCATGGATGGATGAGGTATGTTCATTCTTAACGCACACATTAGGCCAAAAAGCCTTATCCTTTAACATTTGGGGCGGCATGGTGGTGCAGCGGTGAACTTGCTGCCTTATGCCAGGGACCAGTGTTCAATCCCGACTACGGGTGCTTGTCTTTACAGAGTTTCTACGTTTTCCTGCGTAGGTTTTCTCCGAGATCTCCGGTTTCCTCCCACACTCCAAAGCCGTACAGATTTGTAGGTTAATTGGCTTCGGTAAAATTGTAACTTGTCCCTAGTGCGTGTAGGATAGTGTTAGTGTGCGGGTCGATGGGCTGAAGGTCTTTTTTCCGCGCTGTCCCGCTCTAAACGAAAAATTAATTTTCCATGATTCCATTCACATTCTATATATTTTAATTTTCCACAACTGGTGCCATCTGACTTTGGGTACTGCTATTCAAAAACTCCTGCCGTTGTAGGGATTTCTCTGGAGTGGAATTTTCCAGTGTTTGCTCGATATAAGCTTTAATGTCATCATTCCCTCGAGTTTAAGAAGTGCTCGTGTCTGGCAAGACACAAAACCAGGGATTATTTCTTGATTCGTTGCAGCGTTGCGTGACGTTTCTCTGATGCGTTCAATAGTGTGTGTGTGTGTGAGTGGTTTGTTCTCATCTGAGGCATCAGCTCCAATTGGGAACTGCATAATTTTCCATTTGGAAAAGATGAAGTCCATTCCTGTGGTGTGGAGGAAATTAAACTGCGGAGACGTGCATTTTGGTAGGAAAAATAAAGGCGTAGATTGTTTTCTCAATGGGGAGAGAATCCAGAAATCGGAGGTGCATTGGGACTTGGGAGTGTATTTGCAAGTCGAATCAGTAGTAAGGAAGACAAATGCAATGCCAGCATTTATTTCACGAGGACTAGAATACAAAATCAGGGCTGTGGGTTTATAAGGCGCTGGTCAGACCACATCTGGGGCGCTGTGTGTAAATTTGGGACTCTTATCTGAGGAAGGATGTGCTGGCCCTGGAGAGGGTCCAGAAGAGATTTATGAGAATGATTCCAGGAATGAGTGGGTTAACCTATGAAGAGCGTTTGATGGCACTGCGCCTCTACTCGCTGAAGTTTAGAAGGATGAAGGGGTCCTTCATTGAAACTTACAGAATAGTGAAAGGCCTGGATAGTGGATGTGGAAAGAATGTTTCCACATCCACTCTGAACGCCGGAGTAGACTTGATGGGTGAGACTAGGACCCGAGGGCATAGCATCAGAATTAGTCTTCCTTTAGGAAGGAGATGAAGATGAATTTCTTTAGTCAGAGGGTGGTGAATCTGTGGAATTCATTGCCACAGAATGCTGTGGAGGCCACGTCAATGGGTATTTTTGAGGCTGAAATTACAGATTCTTGATTAGAACAGGTGTCGGGGTTACGGGGAGAATGCAGGAGTTAAGAGGATAAGATAGATCAGCCATGATTGAATGGCAGAGTAGACTTTTTGGGCCGAATGGCCTAACTCTGCCCCTATCACTTATGAACTTATGAAAAGGCACCTGTGGAGTTCTTCTTGTAGAACTTATCGGGCAATAGTTTTCACACAGAGGGTTGTGAATCTGTGGAATACTCTGCCTCAGAAGGCAGTGGAGGCCAATTCTCTGTATGCTTTCAAGAGAGAGTTGGATAGAGCTCTTAAAGATAGTGGAGTCAAGGGATATGGGGAAAAGGCAGGAACGGGGTGCTGAGTGTGGATGATCAGCCATGATCACAGTGTATGGCGGTGCTGGCTCGAAGGGCCGAATAGCCTACTCCTGCAACTATTGTCTGTTGTCTATTGTCTATTGATGAAAGAGGGGAAGAACCCATTCCCGAGACTGTTCTGTACCTTTTGCCAGACGGTGGCTGGGAGAAGAAGGAATGACCAGGGTGGGACATGTCGTTGATTATGTTGGCTGCTTTTCTGGGGCAGCAGGAAGTGGGGATAGAGGAATTAATAACGAAGATTAAGCAGCTGTCAGAGACATTAAACAAGCTGCATTAATTTCGGAGCCCATGACAGTAGATCGATACCAAGAGGAACTTAAAGCTATTGATAACACGAGGGAAAGTACTGGGCAAATAATGGAACTGAAGGCTGACAAATCCCCTAGATCTGGGCTGTGATCTAGGTTTCAGCTGAGAAAACAGATGCATTGGTTGTGAACCTGCTAAATTCTGGAAATAACTCAAGGCATTGGAAGACAGCAACTAGAACAGTTGGTGAAAGGAACGCATGAGAATGGGAAAATCTGGTCTGCCTCGCCTAACATCCATCATTGGGATACGTGTAAAGGATTAATAACAGGATACTCAAAAAGTGTCGCATGTTCAGACAGAATTTTTTGTTTAGTTCAGTTCAGAGACACAGCATGGAAACAGGCCCTTCGGCCCATCAAGTCCAGGCCAATCGCCTGTTCACACTCGTTCTATGTTATCGCACTCTTGCAACCACTGCTGACACACTTCTTCTTTCGTGTGGCGTGCACAGCCTAAAGTTGTAGGACAACTTGTTCTATTTGATCTCCTGTTTGTGCACGTCGAGTTGATTGCATTAGTCGAAACAGGGCGGACCAGGTGAAGGTTGCAATCTTCCACCCCGCTGACACACCACAGGGCAATCTACAGAGGGCCAATTAACCCACAAACCCGCACGTCTTTGTAACCAGAGCACCCGGAGGAAACCCACGCGGTCACATGGAGAACATGCAGACTCCACACGGGCAGCAATGTTATGGTTGTTGGAAGAAAGGAAAATTGCACATTGATTTTTTTCTGGTAGAGTGGGTGTATGGGAAGCAGGTAATAGATTAGGCATTAGATTAAGTCCGATCCAAAAGCTACCATGCAAAAGAATGATTGATGGTATTGAAGGCTCAATATTTGCACTGTGCTTGTGCTGGTAGTGGATAGAAAGCAAAGAGTCAGAGGCATTTTTATGTTGGCAAACTTTCACTAGTTGGGTACCTCAAGATCAGTGCGGGGCCTCTGCCATTCACAATCTATATTGGTAACTAAGATGGAGAGAATGAACATATTGTGTCAAAGTGCGGTGATGAAACAAGGATAAACGTGTGACGATACCAACTGTTTGCAAGGAGTTACAATTCCGTTGTGTGAGAGCACTTAAAATTAGCCAGATGTGTACAATGCAAGGAGATCCAAGGTCAGCAATTTTATTTGTAAAGCCAGAAAGGAGAGTTTTAATTAGCTGAATGTTGCGAGACAACTGCATGTTGGTGTTCAGATCGATTCATGTGCAAGAAAGAAGCATGCAGATTCAACTAGTAGTACAAACGTCAAACGTGGCGTTGACATTTATTACAAGTCAAAGTCAAGTCAAACAAACTTTATTGTCATTTAGAAATACATTGATATATGCAGTTCCAAACGAAATTACGTTGCATTTGGCTCCCTGTGCAACACAATAAATTAACCGAAGGATAGGTACAGGGTCAGGAACACAAGAATAGAGACCTCTTGCAACAATCCAGGTGGCACTATACTTGGAGCACAACTTTGGATCTCCCTGTTGAAGGAAAGATGTACTTGCCTCAGAGATTGTTCAGCAGATGCTTACCCAATTGAGGGTCTTTTCTGAGGCATTTATGCTTGCATACAAAAGCAGGGATGTCATGCTGAGGCTCTATAAGGCGCTGGGCAGGCCACATGTGGAATATTGTGAGCAATTTTGGGCACCATATCTGAGGAAGGATGTGCTGGCCCTGGAGAGGGTCCAGAGGAGGTTCACACAAATGATCCCAGGAATGAGTAGGTTAACATATGCAGAGCGTTTGACAGCACTGCGCCTCTACTAGCTGGAGTTTAGAAGGATGGGGAGGGACCTCATCGAAACAGAATAGTGAGAGGCCTGGATAGATTGGATGTGGAGAGGATGTTTCCACTAGTGGGTGAGTCCAGGACTAGAGGTCACAGCCTCAGAATTAAAGGGTGTTCTTTTAGGAAGGAGATGAGGAGAAATTTCTTTAGTCAGAGGGTGGTGAATCTGTGGAATTCTTTGCCACAGAAGGCTGTGGAGGCCAAGTTAGTGGATATTTTTAGGGCAGAGATAGATAGAATTAGGATTAGTACGGGTGTCAGAGGTTATGGGGAGAAGGCAGGAGAATGGGTTTAGGAGCGACAGATACATCAGCCATGATCGAATGGCGGGGTAGACTTGATGGTCCGAATGGCCTAATTCTGCATCTTTGACCTTATGAACATATTTGATGGTGTGGAGGTCGGATCCTTCAATGGACTGGGCAGTAGCCACCACCTGTCATCCTCCCTGTCCCTTTGTTGCTGTAAGAACACAAGAAATAGACGCAGTAGTGGACCACACAGCTCTGAAGACTGCCCTGCCATTGAATTAAATCTTGGTTGATAGAACTTTGGCCTCAGCTCAGTTTTGCTATCCAATCTGTGCATTCTTTTAACATTGCTTTATTTGTTTTCTTTATCTCAATCCCCTGGATTTAATCAATGCACGGTGATTTTTGGCAGATCCCTGTTTGGTATAAAATGCCAATGAGATTTGCTATCTTAGCTGGAGATTTAGTCATAGAGTCATACAGCATGGAAACTGGCCCTGCGGCCTAACTTGCCCACATGGCCCAACGTGTCCCAGCTACGTTAGTCCCACCTGCCTGCTTTTGGCCCATATCCCTCTAAATCTACACTGTACATGTACCAGTCTATAGGTTGCAATAGTACTGCCTCAACTACTTCCGCCAGACGTTTGTTCCATACACCCACCACCCTTTGTATAAAGAAAGTTACCCCTTGGGTTCCCATTAAATCTCCCCCGCTCACCTTAAACCTCTGCCCTCTGGTTCTCAGTTCCCTACACTGGGCGATTCAATTCCGCACACCTCTATAAGATCACCCCTTATCATCCTGCACTTAAGTTCTTTGATTGGCAAACAGTTATATCTTCCGAAGAAGGGTTTTGGCCCAAAACGTTGCCTACCTCCTTCGCTCCATAGATGCTGCTGCACCCGCTGAGTTTCTCCAGCATTTTGTGTACCCTCGATTTTCCAGCATCTGCAGTTCCTTCTTTAACACAGTTATATCTGCATGGATAAGTACAGCAAACATTCTGTCCTCACTTATAGTGCAGGTTATAATAAACTACTTGGTCCTTCAAACTAGCTTACTGATTGAAATCTGTATCTGTATCTTGACGTACAATCACCATCGCTGGTTGCCGTGTACGTTAGGCGGGTCATGTCTAAAGTCGCAATTAAATATTAAAGTGGGCCTTAGAAGTCAGCGTCTTAATGTCGATCGCTTGCAACTTGGTCTTGAAGGTTTGACGTCGGGTGCAGTGTGAATGTCATGGTGGTGATTATTCCATTCGCGAATTAAACATAGAAACATAGGTGCAGGAGGAGGCCATTCGGCCCTTCGAGCCAGCACAGCCATTCATTGTGATCATGGCCGATCGTCCCCTATCAATAACCCGTGCCTGCCTTCTCCCCATATCCCTTGACTCCACTAGCCCCTAGAGCTCTATCTAACTCTCTCTTAAATCCATTGTCTTTGGGTAATGTGAATACCTATAACAGTCTTTATATGTTTGGATGATGTTGTATTAGACAGCAGAAAACACTAGAAATAATTAGCAGGTTGGTCGGCATCTGTGGAGAGATGATCAGATTTTATGGAAAGGCCAGTGCCATTCCTTCTCTCCAGAGATGCTGCCTGTCCCGCTGAGTTACTCCAGTATTTTGTGTCTATCCAGTGGCATTAACGTTATTTCTCTCTCCATAGGTGCTTCCCGCCTTGCCGAGTGTATTTAACATTCTCGCGTTTTATCTCGAGTTCCCGACATCTGCTGCTGCGTTTTGCTTAATTTATAAACTGGACATTTATATTGCGCCCTTTTCCTTGTCTTCATTCTGAGAAGAAAATCAAATTTCTTCTACTGATAGCGTATGATTCCACTCCATCATTTGTTCATTTTATGGTTTAAACTAAGGATAAGATTGAATGCGATGCTTCACTGGCCTCATAACAGACAAGAGCTCTTGTGGAAGATAGGAATACTAACAGCAGAATCAAAATAGTGAGAGAGATGGACTCAGCCTGGTCCATCACTAGGGTTGGCAACTTTCTCACTCCCAAATAAGGGACAAAAGATCAAAATAGGGGACAAATTCCCGACGGCAATTCGTTGACCGACTCGGCCGTGGCTGGGTGAATGATGAGTTGGCCCGGGTGCTGGACTGCACACAAAGCCCAGCCGGCGGGCCAGCTGAGGAGTTTTGGTCTGCGCGACATCGCGCGCAAAGTCCGGCACCCATCCAACTCATTAACCGATGATCGGCCATGAGAAGGAGGGGTGGTGCTGTTGGCGGTAAACAAAGCTGCGAGGGTCGGACAGCTGGCCGGGCTGCCGACCGACGGGGCCATGGGCGAGGCGCTGCTGCTGCTGCTGCTGCACTCCATGAGCAGAAGGGAAATTATCATAAAAGATTCCCGAACACTCTTCTGAGGAAGAAGAGTCTTCCTGGTTATTCCCGGTTTATTTGACAAAGAAAGACACAAAGTGCTGGAGTAACTCAGCCGTACTCAGGCAGCATCCCTGGAGGTGTGACATTTCGGGTCAGGACCCTTCTTCAGTCTGATCTGTGCTTAGTAACCAGTAGTCATGGAGTTATACGGTGTGGAAATAGGCCCACCTTTCCCACACCGACTAACATTGGACCCAAAACGTCACCCATTCCTTCTCTCCAGAGATGCTGCCTGTCCCGCTGAGTTACTCCAGCTTTTTGTGTCTACCTTCGGTTTAAACCTGTACCTGCAGTTCCTTCCTACACAGCGGTAGAGTTACTGCCTCACAGCGCCTGAGACCCGGGGTCAATCCTGATTGTGGGTGCTTGCCTTACAGAGTTTGTATGTTCTCCCTGTGAACATGTGGGTTTTCTCCGGGTGCTCTGGTTTCCTCCCACTCCAAAGACGTAGAGGTTTGTAGGCTAATTGATGAAAATTCCCCCCTGTGTGTAGAATAGTACCAGTGTACGGGGATCGCTGGTCGGCACAGACTTGGTAGGCCGAAGGGTCTGTTTCCACACTGTATCTGCAAACTAAACGTGTCCCATCAACACTAGACCCACCTGCCTGTGTTTTCCCCATATGCTGCTAACTCTATCCTACCAATGGACCTGTCTACATCGTTGCGATAGTCCCTGCCTCAACTACCAGCTCGTTCCAAGCACCCACCACCCTTTGTGTAAAAGTCAGTATTGGTGAATAAGCACAGAAATGATCATGGGCAAAGTGAAAGATTTTGCAGCACCATTTGCATTCCTTTCAGGACATGCAAACGTTCTTTGCAGCCAATCATGTCCCTTTGAACTGCAGTCATTGCAACAGTTTAGGAAGCAAGCCTGGTGATTCATATTAAAAGGCTCCTGCAATCAACAAGATATCATGATCAAAATCATTGAGTTATTGTCATGTTTCTCCCATGTGTCAAGAACATGCAGCTCGGACAGTTAAATGGCCATTGTACATCAATGCTAGTGTTTCAGCGATGGGTATTATTGGAGAGGGGGGGTGGGGGTGGAGGGTGTGAAGGGAGTTAATGGGAAAGTGGGGAACTCATAGGTTCTAGGAGCAGAATTCGGCCATTTGACCCATCAAGTCTACTCCGCCATTCAATCATGGCTGATCTATCTCTCCCTCTCAACCCCATTCTCCTGCCTTCTCCCCATAACCCCTGACACCCGTACTAAGAATTGTCAATCTCCACCCTAAGAATATCCATTGACTTGGCACCCACAGCCTTCTGCGGCAATGAATTCCACAGATTCACCACCCTCTGACTAAAGAAATTCCTACTCATCTCCTTTCTAAAGGTATGCCCTTGATGGGACTATGGGTGTGAAGGGAGTTGGTGGGACTGTGGGAAGAATGCATTGGGAAGGGTGTAAATGGTTTAATGGTGATCAACACAGATCCACTGAGGCCGGTTTTGTTTAGAGATACAGCGCGGAAACAGGTCCTTCGGCCCACCACGTCCGTGACGACCAGCGATCCCTGCTTCCCTAACACGATCCACAAACACCAGGGACAATTTACATTTGTACCGAGCCAATTAACCTGCTAACCAGTACGTCTTTGGAGTGTGGGAGGAAACCGAAGGAAACCCACGCAGGTCACGGGGTGAACGTACAAACTCCGTACAGACAGCACCTGTAGTCAGGATGGAACTGGGTCTCTGGCGCTGTGAGGCAGCAACTCTACCGCTGCGCCAATGGGCTGTTTCTACTTTAGGGACTTGTTAATGTTTAAACCTGCTTTTGGAATTCTGAGCTTTAAGAATGTATGAAGGCCACCTATTTCGGATGTTGCATTCCTGGAATAAAACTTCTGGCTCATTGAAACGTACAGAATAGTGAAAGGCTTGGATAGAGTGGATGTGGAGAGGATGCTTCCACTAGAGGGAGGGTCTAAGACTAGAGGTCATTGCCTCAGACGCTGTTTTTGGAAGGAGATGAAGAGAAATCTCTTTAGTCAGGTGGTGAATCTGTGGAATTCATTGCCACCGAAGGCCATGTCAATGGATATTTTCAAGGCAGAGGTAGATAGATTCTTGATTAGTACGGGTGTCTGAGGTTATGGGGAGAAGGCAGGAGAGTGGGGTTAGGAGGGAGAGATAGATCAGCCATGAATGAATGGCTGACTAGACTTGCTGGGTCGAATATCCTAATTCTACCCCTATTCCTTATGACCTTATGACCTTTATTGTGACCCTGAAACCTTATAAACTGTCACCTTGCAATAAACCTTGACATAGGTAAGCCTGAAATAGAAGTCAGACAAGGGTAGACGCTCACCTCAGGCAATGTTTGTGGAGAAAGACGGAGGAAGTGGCTTGGAATGGAATTCATTTGAACAGTTCAAGGTTAGAGCTATTGAAGAAATATCCCCAATTAAAACTGAAACTATGACACCTAATGACAGTGACGAAGTCATATCACAATATCATAAAATGATCCAAGTAACAGGAACGCTAATATAAATGCCACTATCAATAAATAGTGATTTATTTAATGTGTGCAGAGTTCAAACTGCTAAATGCAGAATTTGCCCTGTGTATTCACGATGGTCTCTATGTCATGAGTACCCACTGGGGAACTTGATAACCATTTTTGGTTTAGTTTTGAGATATGGCATGGAAACAGGCCATTCGGCCCATCAAGTCCTCGCCAACCAGCAATCAACCTATCCTACACTAGGGGCTATTTACAATATTTACAAAAGCAATTTAACCGACAAAGCTGCACGTCTTTGGAGTGTGGGAGTAAACTGGAGAAAAGCCATGCAGGTCACTGGGAGATCGCACAAACTCCGTACAGACAGCACCCGTAGTCGGGATCGAACCCGGGTCTCTGGCGCTGTAAGGCAGCATCTCCAACACTGTGTAGGAAGGAACTGTGGGTGCAGGTTTAAACGGAAGATAGACACAAAGCTGGAGTAACTCAGCGGGACAGGCAGCATCTCTGGAGAGAAGGAATGGGCGACGTTTCGGGTCGAGACCCTTCTTCAGACGCTATCCTTGTGCTGCCCAAGAATATATTGTATAGAGTACATCGTGCCAAAATATTAAGAACTATTTTTTTCTCTCTAAAGTAGCTTGAAAGTTAAAAAGGTCAAACATGGTTCTGTTAGGGGTGTGAGTAATTGTGGCCTGACGGTGTGTTGGAACAGCTGCAGTTGACTTGGATGTGGGGCAGCGTGAGCCAGAGGATTCGGATACTAGTTTGCTGCCAACTTACTGGCATCAGTGTCGGCATTGGTGCCAACATGACAGAACCCCCGAGGAGAGACAGCACTGATACTGAATGTACAATGAGGTTGATTTATTATGGCAGGCTGGGGATTGAGTTTCAGTCCAGTTTCAGATAACTACGTCCTCCATCATCACTTCAAGCGACATAACCCTTAGTTTAGTTTAGAGCTACATAGTGGAAACTGGCCCTTCTGCCCACCGAATCCGCACCGACCAGCAATCCCCACACACTAACACTATCCTACACACACGAGGGACAATTTACACATACACCAAGACAATTAACCTACAATAACCTAATTAAACTAAAATTTTGGTCGCCTGATTATAGGAAGGATGTCAACAAAATAGAGAGAGTACAGAGGAGATTTACTAGAATGTTGCCTGGGCTCCAGCAACTAAGTTACAGAGAAAGGTTGAACAAGTTAGGTCTTTATTCTTTGGAGCGCAGAAGGTTAAGGGGGGACTTGATTGAGGTCTTTAAAATGATGAAAGGGATAGACAGAGTTGACGTGGATACGCTTTTCCCATTGAGGGTAGGGAAGATTCAAACAAGAGGGCATGACTTGAGAATTAAGGGACAGAAGTTTAGGGGTAACACGAGGGGGAACTTCTTTACTCAGAGAGTGGTGGCTCTGTGGAATGATCTTCCAGCAGAAGTGCTGGAGGCAGGATCGATTTTAACATTTAAAAGTAAAGTGGATAGGTATATGGACGGGAAGGGAATGGAGGGGTATGGTCTGAGTGCAGGTAGATGGGACTAGGGGAAAATAAATGGTCGGCACGGACTGGAAGGGCCGAGAAGGCCTGTTTCCGTGCTGTAATTGTTATATGGTTATATGGTTAAATAGTGCACGTCTTCGGTGTGTGGGAGGAAATTGTAGATCTCAGAGAAAACCCACACAGGTCACATAGAAACTCCGTACAGACAGCACCCGTAATTGGGATCGAACCCGGTTCTCCGGCGCTGTAAGGCAGCAACTCTGCCGCTGCACCACCGTGCCGCCCTTAATTGTGAAAGTCGCCCTTAATGATCAAGGCCCACACTTGACCCTCTCTTGAATTAATGGATGCGTACCACATGAAGAGGTCTGGCAATAGACTTAACTTTAGTTGTTTGCGAGAGCATATTTTAATGCAGGAGAGGAAAAAAAATGTTCTCGTCTTTCCTTTGTAAAAAAAATCTGGCAAATTTGCAGCAGCGATGACTGTAGTTCCCAGATGATCCCGCCATTCCCAAATGCCAGCACTCAGCATGGATATGCAATGTTTATCCAATTAATTTTGCTTCCTAGCAACTAGTTGTGTGTCCTTGTACTGAAACATCTTACTGAATAATTGAAATTACTCCTTAGATATTATCTCAAACAGGATGATAACTTATTGCTATAAATAAAGTAGTAGTATTAAGATCTGCATTGACGGCCGTTTATCTAAAATATTTTATTTATTCCTGCAGTGTTTAAAGCGTTACAAATTACAAATCACGGGACGGAAATTAAAACCGTTCCAACCCATATTTTAGTATGGAAGGAACTTCAAATTTCAGACAAATGTCAAAGACCTGCTGTCTTTTCTAAGAGAAGTTCACAAGTTCAGAAGCGGTCGGTGCTGAATGAGGCCATTCGGCCCATCAAGTCTACTCCGCCATTCAATCATGGCTGATCTATCTCTCCCACCTAACCCCATTCTCTTGCCTTCTCCCCATAACCCCTGACACCCGTACTAATCAAGAATCTATCTATCTCTGCCTTAAAAGTATCCATTGACTTGGCCACCGCAGCCGTCTGTGGCAATGAATTCCACAGATTCATAGAAAAATAGAAAATAGGCTAAAGGGCCTGTCCCACCAGCATGCAACTCCATGCGATTAGCGTGACCTAACGTGGTCGCTTGAGCCGTCCGGCGTCGCGGGGCCGGTCCCACTTCGACCGCCGGAGCCGTGCGGAATTGTGCGGAGTTCGTCCCGACATCGCGCGGGGCTCCGAAAAACTGACTATGTTCAAAGATTCCGCGCGGCAACGGCTTGTCGGCTGGCAGTCGCCTCGACATTTACACACCGCCCCGCCATCGTGCCTCCATGAACCTATTTGTAAGTGCCTCCGTGACCCTCTATGTGTGTGGCTCCGTGGCCCTGTGTGTGTGTGCCTCGGTGCCCCTCTCTGTGTGCCCCCCTCTGTCCTGGAAAACTTACCTTAGACTTCGCTCCAAGTTCGCCTCACTTTGCGCCACGTTGCACCACTCACCCGACCTCCGCGCGGCCCCGACTGCCAGTTTGGTTGCGCTTGCCACATACAGGCGCATGCTGGTGGGAACGGCCCTGTACAGGTGATCACCCGACCTCCGCGAGGCCCCCGCTTCTAGTTTGATCGCGTTCATCGCATAGAGTTGCATGCTGGTGGGACAGGCCCTTTAGGAGTAGACCATTCTGCCCCTTGAGCCAGCACCACCAATATGATCATGGGTCCTGCTTTTTGCACATATCCCTTGATTCCATCAGCCCTAAGAGCTTTATTTAACTCTCTCTTGAAAACATCCACTGAATTGGCCTCCACTGCCTTCTATGGCAGAGAATTCCACAGATTCACAACTCTCTGGGTGAAAATGGCCTCCCCCTTATTCTTACACTGTGACCCCTGGTTCTGGACTCCCCAAACATCGGGACCATTTTTCTTGCATCTAGCCTGTCCAATCCCTTAATAATTTTACATGTTTCTATAAAATCCCCTCTTATCCTAAATTCCAGTGAATATAAGCCCATTCGATCCATTCTTTCATTATATGTCAGTCCCGCCATCCCAGGAATTAACCTGGTGAACCCACGCTGCACTCCTTCAATAGCAAGAATGTCCTTCCACAAATTAGGAGACCAAAACTGCACACAATACCTTCACCGCCATCTGAAACTGTTTTTGTGTTGTATTTACCCAGAGCTGATCCTCGATCTGCAACTTAATTTGCAATGCCTGCTCTGACAAGACAGGCTAGACTTTAAACGCCTGGGGGATTTTGACCTGAGCTCACCTCAAAGAAATACTTTGACAACCACACTGCAGGCTGAGCCATCTGTCCAAACGTTTCAAACGTCTGTGAACATGCCTGACAGAAAAACAATTTGAAAATTATCAAATGTTAATTTAAAGAAATTTAAGACACTTCAGGCACTCAAAGACATTCAGGGGAATTAAAGATGCAAAGCAAAGATAGACACAAAGTGCCGGAGTAACTCAGCGGGACAAGGAGCATCTCTGGAGAGAAGGAATGGATGGTGTTTCGGGTCGAGTCCCTTCTTCAGACCGAGAGATATCGGCGAAGAAAAAAGAGAAATAGAACAAATGAAAGAAAGGTGGTTAGTTGTGGGCTAGGCGCCATGGAGGCATCTGGAGAGGACCCGGCTGCGATAGTGGAGAGGTCGGCGCGCGGTAGAAGTTGGCGCTGGCTGACGGACGTGGACGGACACGTGGAAGTGAGGACGCCGCTGCCGAGCGAAGGAACAAAGGAGGACCCATTGTGGGGGGACCACCATGAGGGAAGGGGGGGGGGAACAAAGGGGAACCGGCATGGAGGGGAGGGGGGGGTGGGGGATATTGTAACTTTCTAAACGCCCCTTATGGGTGACTATATGCATACCTTGGGTATACAAGCAAAGAATTGCACTGTGACTTCATTACAATTCACTTTTCCAGAGATGCTGCCTGACACGCTGAGTTACTCCAGCATTTTGAGTCTATCGTAAATTTATTTCTTCTCACTTCGGGAAATCTTGTACTTCCTGTGAATGACTACGTGACCTGACACTTGCACAAACGTGGGATAGTACGTTTACTGATGCGTAATGGGGGCGTTAGGTAATTAATTTCCTGGTGATTCCTGTTGCTGCTATATCCCCATGTTGCAGTTAATAGACAAATCATGCCCATGCAGGCAATATGTAACAACCCACAAGCGTGGATTAATTTTCTTGAGGTGAAGAATTAGATATGAATCCAATGAGGGAGGTCCAAGTCAAACAGCGACAAATTGCAGAAATAGATGGTTACACAAAAAGCTGGAGAAACTCAGCGGGTGCAGCAGCATCTAAGGAGCGAAGGAGATAGGCGACGTTTCGGGTCGAGACCCTTCTTCAGACTGGCGACGTTTCGGGTCAAGACCCTTCTTCAGACAAATTTGCAGAAGTAGATATTTAGTAAGTCTGTGTAGGAAGGAACTGCAGATGCTGGTTTACACCGAAGAAAGACACAAATTTTTGGAGTAACTCAGCGGGTCAGGCAGCATCTCCGGAGAGAAGGGATGGGTAATGTTTTGGGTCGAGACCCTACTTCAGACTGAGAGTCAGGGGAGAGGGAGACTGAGAGATATGGAACGGTAATGTGGGAAAATGAGAGATCAAAGGAGGAGGAAGATCAAGGAAAATGGAGAATAGGTGATTGTAAGCTCAGGGAAGGTGACAACAGGGCTTATAAAGATAATATTTATTCAGGAGGACAGCCAAATCAGTCGGAGAACTAGGTAACTCTGCGGGACAGGCAGCATCTCTGGATAGAAGGAATGGGTGACGTTTCGGGTCGAGACCCTTCTTCAGACTGATGTAAGGGGGGGGGGGGAGGGAGAAACGTAGATAGGGGTGTGTGAGGTGTGAAAGCAGGACAAAGGGAATGGAGATCAAGGAAAATTTAGAATAGGTGATTGTAAGCGGGGAGAAGGTAACGACAAAGCAAACAGGGTGAAAATATGGTCGGAGACAGTCAGACTGGTCGGAGAACTGGGAAGGGGGAGGATGGAGAGAGAGGGAAAGCAAGGGTTACTTGACGTTACCACTGGGGTGTAAGCTGCCCAAGTGTCCGTGAATGGTGGAAATTGTGTATTATGTATCTGTACAGCATGGATGGGTCGATTGTAATCATGTATTGTCTTTCCACTGACAGGTTAGCTCTCAACCAAAGCTTTTCACTGTACCTAGTTGCCAATAAACCAAACTAAACTAAATATGAAGTAGAAACAAACTGCTAACTCTAAATACTCCGTTGATCTATAAGCCTGTGTGGAGAAACCATGTTAACATTGTAGACTGCTGACCTTGAAGGTTCATCCACTTCAAACAAACTAGTTTTCTCTTCCCTAATATTCGCTCTCTGATCTGCAGGACGGGCGGTTTGTTTGCCCCCTGGCTATAATAAAAATAATGCACCGAGGGATGTTTTCGTGTCCAAGCCCATAACTCTCTGAACGTGACACAAATGCGGCACGGTGGCGCAGCGGTAGAGTTGCTGCCTAACAGCGCTTGCCGCGCCGGAGACCCGGGTTCGAAGCTTGCACGTTCCCCCCGTGACCTGCGTGGGTTTTCTCCAAGATCTTCATTTTCCTCCCACACTCCAAAGACGTACATGTTTGTAGGTTAATAGGCTTGGTGTACTTGGTATAAGTGTAAATTGTCCCTAGTGTGTGTAGGGTGGTGTTAATGTGCGGGGGTCGCTGGTCGGCGCGGACTCGGTGGGCTGAAGGGCCTGTTTTTGCGCTGTATCTGTCAACTAAACGCGAGTCTTTCACACAAAGGTTGGTGGGTGCATGATATGAGCTGCCAGAGAGGTATAATAGTTGAGACTGGGAATATCGCAATGTTTAAGAAACATTTAGACATGGATAGGGCAGATTTAGAGGGATATGGACCAAAGCAGGCAGGTGGGACGAGTGTAGGTGGGGCATTTTGGCCGGTGTGGGCATGTTGTACTGAAGGGCCTGTTTCCACACTGTATCACTCTATGACCCTAAGTAGATGGAGTGGCAAAGAGAGAATTCTTGTGTGCAGTACTGTGCGTTGTGCTTGAAGTGTTGTGTACAGCTCTTGGCGTTTTGTGGAATTGCAGACTGGAGTCCATCATGAGTCCAAAGCATTTATTTCCATTTGCTTGCAGACCCAGTAATGGTGTGGCATTGAGCAAATAACATGGACCCTATGTCGAAACAAGGAACTGCAGATACTGTTTTTGGTCAAAGATAGCCACAAAGTGCTGGAGTAACTTAGCATCCCTGGAGAAAGAGGATAGGTGACATTTCGCCTTGGGATCCTACATCAGACTGAAAGTAGAGGGGAGAGGAGGGAGTCTGAAGAAGGCACCCAACCCAAAACCTCACCCACACTTATTCTCCAGAGATGCTGCCTGACCCACTGAGTTACTCCAGCATGTTGTGTCTAACATGGACACTGTTTTGTGTAAATTCTTGGTACGCTGTGTTCACTGCACATAATGAACCAGGAAGAATGCATTTGTTGAAAAATAAATGAATCCTTTCATTGTGGTAGGCTTGCACTCCAGACCATTGGCTGTATAAAGAAATAATAGCAACACAACCAGAGGCCATTTGGGCCAACATGCCCGTGCTAGCAGTTCCTCTTCTTTTGCAATCAACAGCAGTGATTGCATTTCAAACAAAAAGTTGATTGAATGTCGAGATGCTGCGTACGCCCTCAATGCGCCTGCGGGCCAACAGGCCGTTGGCGCGCGGAATTTTTTAACAGTGCAGTTTTAGAGATACAGCGCGGAAACAGGCCCTTCGGCCCACCGAGTCCACTCTGACCAGCGATCCCCACATTAACACTATCCTACACACACTAGGGACAATTTTACATTTTATACCATGCCAAATAACCTACAAACCTGTACGTCTTTGGAATATGGGAGCATACCAAAGATCTCGTAGAAAACTCGCGCACGTCTCGGGGAGAACGTACAAACTCCATATAGACAGCACCAGTATTCAGGATTGAACCCGGGTCTCTGGCGCTGTAAGGCAGTAATTCTACCGTGGCACCACCGTGCCGCCCAGTTCTCAAAGGCATGATAAAATAATACTATATTTAAGAAGGAACTGCAGATGCTAGAAAATCGAAGGTAGACAACAATGCTGGAGAAACTCAGCGGGTGAGGCAGCATCTATGAAGAGAAGGAATGGGCGACGTTTTGGGCCGAGACCCTTCTTCAGACTGAAGAAGGTTCTCGACCCGAAATGTCGCCTATTTCCTTCGCTCCATAGATGCTGCCTCACCCGCTGAGTTTCTCCAGCACTTTTATCTACCATAAAATAATAGTAGTTTTCTTTTTAATTGTCATCTTAAGCCTTTGACATCCTGGGCTGCATTAAAAACTATATTTTATATATTTCCTGAGCGTTGACCTCGAGCATTGTTCCATCCATTGTTCCATCCAAAAGGGAGATGTTAGTATAAAAATTCTTAGCTGGTGATAATGGGTTAAGGCCAGAACTGTCTTCCATAAAGCAAAGTCTATACAGATTAAAGATTTACTGTCCTCATCACCAGAATTTGTGCACAAATATAGTTAATATAGAAGAAGATATTTGCCCAGACATGTAAATTGTCTTGTGTTGACTTGAAGACAATTTGTTTCGATCACAAGAACAATGAAGATAGATTGCAAAATAGTTTGGGGAATACCACAGACACAATCATTTTAAGCCAATTCCCATTGGTGCCAATTAGGAAGTTCTTTCAAACTCTAATTGGGAGATGTATGTTTCTATAAGAGAGTTAAGGGCCTGTCCCACCAGCATGCAATTGCATGCGTCTAGCCCGACCACACGTGGTCGCTTGAGGCTTACGGCCTCGTGGGGCCGGTTCCACTTCGAACCGTGGAGGCGTAGGGAGTTGCGTGGGGCTGGTCCCGACATCATACTCACCAATCAGCTGGGCAAGAGGCGGGCCGACTGAACTTGGACGTCGCACGGCGTCGGGCGGTGACGTCATCACGTGGCGGCACGCCGGGCAGTGACGTCAACGCGCAACACCACGCGCTAGGCGTACGCTGTCAAGACGCTGCGTACGACGTCGAGACGCTGCGTACGCCCTCAATGCGCCTGCGGGCCGACAGGCCTTTGGCGCGCGGAATTTTTTAACAGTGCAGGATTTTCGGAGCCCCGCGCGATGTCGGGACCAGCCCCGCACAACTCCATACGGCTCCGGCGATCAAAGTGGGACTGGGTACCGCATGGCCGTACGCCTCAAGCGACCACGATTGGTCGCGCTAGACGCATGCAATCGCATGCTGGTGGGACAGGCCCTTTAGATAGAGCTCTAGGGCAAGGGTTCCCAACCTGGGGTACATTTACCCCCAGGGTGGAAATTTCGCCTACCCAGGGGGTAAATTTGTTGATTCAGGATTTGTACATATTTTTTCTCATTGACTGTGACTGTGTTTGGTTCTGGTATTTGTTCATCATTAGTTCTTCATATGAAATAACATTGTTATGTGCTATTAAAGTTGCCTGGGGTAAACGGGACGAAAAGGGTTGGGTACCCCTTGCTCTAGGGACCAGCGGAATCAAGGGATATGGGGAGAAGGCAGGCACGGGTTACTGATTATGGATGACCAGCCATGATCACAATGAATGGCGGTGCTGGCTCAAAGGGCCAAATGGCCTCCTCCTGCACCTATTTTCTATGTTTCTATTAGTTAATCTGGTTCAGTGCTCAGATCATTAGATGAGAATTCCATTTAATTTCATTAGTGGGAAAGAAATAGAGAACGCTTTATTTGATTGTGAGGTCTTGATGACCTCCCTAATATAGCCACGAGCAGCAAACTGAGATGTTGCTGAGATCAGCAACAGGAAGAAATTGTCCTGAATGTAGGATGTTAACAGACAGGACAATCTGCTTGGTAGCAACGTCCAAACTCAAGTGTGAGCTGGCATTTATGGGGTGGCGCAGTGGTAGAGTTGCTGCCTTCCATGTCTCAATGACTACCGCCCTGTAGCACTCACCCCCATAATGATGAAGTGCTTCGAGAGGCTGGTCAGGGACCACATCACCTCCAGACTCCCCTCCACACTCGACCCATACCAGTTTGCTTACAGGCCAAACCGCTCCACAGAGGACGCTATATCCTCCGTGCTCCATCTGAGCCTGGAACATTTAGAGGAGAAAAACACCTATGTGCGAATGCTGTTCGTGGATTTCAGTTCAGCATTCAACACCATTATCCCCCAGCACCTGATAAGCAAACTGGTTCCATTGGGCCTCGGCACCCCCATGTGTAACTGGCTACTGGACTTCCTCACTGACAGACCTCAGTCTGTGAGGGTTGGAAATAACACCTCCAATACCATCTCTCTAAGCACCGGCTCCCCTCAGGGCTGCGTCCTGAGTCTACTGCTGTTCACCCTGATGACTCACGACTGTTGTGCCAGGTTTAGTACAAACCACATCATGAAGTACGCAGATGACACAACAGTGGTGGGCCTCATCAGGGACGACAATGAGCTGGCTTACAGGGAGGAGGTGAAACAACTGGTGGACTGGTGCAATACGAACAACCTGATCCTGAATGTCGAGAAAACAAAGGAGATTATCGTCGACTTCAGGAAAACCCGGCACAGTCCCACACCACTTCACATCAATGACAGCGATGTGGAGGTGGTCAGTAGCACAAAGTTCCTGGGGGTGCAGGTCACTAACAGTCTGACCTGGTCGACTAACATCTCATCAACTGTTAAGAGAGCGCAGCAGCGGTTGCACTTTCTGCGCAGGATGAGAAGAGCTCATCTCCCCCATCCCATCCTCACTACTTTCTACAGGGGCACCATAGAGAGTATTCTGACCAGCTGTATCTCTGTCTGGTTTGGGGACTGTAGAGCCTCCGACTGGAAGTCTGTGCAGAGAGTGGTGAGGACAGCGGAAAAAATCATCGGGACCTCTCTCCCCTCAATCGGGGATATTGCGACCAAACGCTGTGTGTCTAAGGCCAGCAGTATCATAAAGGACCCCACACATCTCCATCACGGTCTGTTCACTCTGCTGCCCTCGGGAAAAAGATACCGCAGCATGAGGAGCAGAACATCAAGGTTCCGCAACAGCTTATTCCCACGAGCCATCAGACTCCTGAATGCCATGTAAATGGGCTGCCACTATTGTCTATTTACCCTTTTCATACATACCTATCCGTCGGTTAATTTATTGTGTTGCACAGGGAGCCAAATGCAACGTAATTTCGTTTGGAACTGCATATATCAATGTATTTCTAAATGACAATAAAGTTTGTTTGACTTTGACTTTGACTTGACAGTGCCAGAGATCTGGGTTCCTGATCACGGGTACTGTCTGTACGGGTGACCGTGTGGGTTTTCTCCAGGTGCTCTGGTTTCCACCCACACTCCAAAGACGTTCAGGTCTGAAGAAGGGATCCGACCTAGAGCATTCCCTATTCCCTTTCTCAGAGATGCTGCCTGACCCTGCTGAATTAAGGGCCTGTCCCACTGTACGAGGTAATTCAAGAGTTCTCCCGAGTTTCCCCTGATTCGAACTCGGAGAATTATGGTAATAGCCGCTCGTAGGCTCTCGTGGATATTTTTCAACATGTCGGAAAATCTTCACGAGCTTACCGCGTTTCCCGAGTATCTGCCGTTAGCGTTATGAGCCGCTAAGAGATGTCCCGAGCTCCGACGTACCCGCTACGTACATTCTACGTGCTTACCACGAGTTTGATTTTTTGTTTAACTCGGGAGAGCTCTTGAAGTACCTCGTATTCAAGTGGGACAGCCCCTTTACTCCAGCTTTTGAGTCACCATTTTGGGTCGGATCCCTTCATCTGGACTGCACTAACTACATGATTAATCACTCCCATTTTCATCTGAGACTTATTGGAAACTACTCTAATTTCCTGTTAAAATGTTATAATGTTCTCAGGCATTTTCTGACGAGGGCTTTAAAAGCTGGTGGGAACCCTCAATGCAATGTGTGGTAATTTAAATTATATTATTTATTCACGAAGAGGCTATCACGTAGTCAGTCTGCTCATTTAGTAAATTAACTTTATAATTTGAAAAGGTACCTTTCAACATCCTGAGGTAATCTTAACATTTTGGACTTCCAGAAAGAATTAAGATAATATTTGCTTTGATGCGGTTTTGAAAGCAGTAATTTATCAAAGAATGTATTAATGTGGGTGGGAGAGAGAGACCAGGTAGTCATTTTAATTGAAATTCACTCATATGTCCCTTTAAGGATTTGAAGTTATGAAGTTATTAAGATATATAATGGAGGCATGTGATACATTTTTGATGAGCTGCTCCATACAAAAGGATTGTGATATTTCCATAATTAATATTTAATGTTCTTTACAATGTGAACAGAAGCACTGTTAAGGTTAGGACTGTGGGAATGCTTATTGTAAAGGGAATAGTCCTTTTTTTATCAAAGGTAAGAAAGCGTTCTTATCCCTGCAGTAATTGTGCCTCATTGTACAATTATCGAACACTGTCTTGGAACGAAATTCAGTTGAGGTCTGAACAATCTTTGAACAAGCTGTTAGCGTGAAGAGTGGGGTTTAAGTGGGTGTGGGTAAGATTCAGCTGTGACATTTGCCCATGTCATCTCCAAGGAAGGAAGAGTCTATTGCGTGCTCGTTGGGGAGAACAAACATTGACCCGGACGGTTTCTTGCTAATTACTCACAAAGAAAGACCATGCATGCCAATAAAACCATGCTGCAGTCCCTGTAAAAGACTGCAGATGCTGGAAATCTTAAATAAACCCCAAGAAATGCAGAAAATACTCTGCTGGTCAGGCCACATCTGTGGGAAGAGAAGCAGGGTTAATGTTTCATGTTGAGAACCCTTTGACAAAATGATATTGAGTGCTGGAGTAACTCAGCAATTCAGACAGCATTTGTGGAGACCATGTCGGTGATGTTTCATGTTGGGACCCTTCTTCAGACTGATTGTTGGGAAGGGGGGGGGGGGGAGTAAACTGGAAGAGAGGAGAGGCAGCACAAAGCACGGCAGGTAATATGTTTAACAAGGAACTGCAGATGCTGGAAAATCGAAGGTGGACAAAAACGCTGGAGAAACTCAGCGGGTGAGGCAGCATCTATGGAGCGAAGGAAATAGGCAACGTTTCGAGTCAAAACTCTTTTTCAGACCCTTCTAATATGTTTTGTTTTGGGTCGAAACCCTTCTAATATGTTTAGTTTAGTTTAGTTTAGAGATGCAGCACGGATACAGGCCCTTCGGCCCACTGCCTTCCTGGTGGTTGCATCCACCCGGATGACATGGCCCGTCCATTGAAGCAGTGATCATAAAGGTCCAGCTTCAGTGGGCAGGCCATGGGCCTCGTCAACTCGTGTAGGGAGGTCTGTCACAAGGTCGAAGGAACTTGGGGAAACGGCCAAAGAAATGGTTCAAAGACTGTGTCGAGGACCGCTTCCGTCACGCAGGCCCAACCCCAAAAGAACTGGAACCCCTTGCCAGTGGCAGGACTGGCTGGCGTACAACCACTAGGAAGACAATTAATTGCCAAAGCCGACTGGTTTGTGCCGGAGACAGGAAGAAGGCTACAGCCCTAAATGTCCCCCCACAATGGCCTTCAAGTGCCTCCCACTGCTCCCGTGTGTGTGTGGCTCGCGCATCGGACGCATGAGCCACGCACGACCCCGTGAGACACAAGACCAAGCAACCATGCGATCACCATCTACCATGCAGCATGCCAACACCCAGCCCGCAGCCGACAATGAACCCTTTTCTTGATCATCCTGACTTTTTTGCATATCTATAATTCATTTGTGTTTGAAAGAACTGCAGATGTTGGTTTAAATCGGAGATGGACACAGAATACTGGAGTAACTTAGCGGGACAGGCAGCAGCTCTGGAGAGATCTCTCAAGCGTTACTCCAGCATTCCACGTCTATCTTTAATTCATTTGTTCTATATTTCTTTACAACACTCTCTATATCTCTCGTTCCCTTTCCCCTGACTCGAAGTCTGAAGAAGGGTGTCGACCGAAATATCACCTATTCCTTTCTTCCAGAGATGCTGCCAGGCCCGCTGAGTTACCACAGCTTTTTGTGTCTATCTTCGGTTTAAACCAGCGTCTGTAGTTCCATCCTACACAACCTGAAACATGAACTCACTTTCCCACTCTACATAGACTGAGTGACCTGCAGTTTCCATATAATCGACTTGCTGCATTCTTTGCCATTATTGTTTGGTCTGTCACTGGATTTTAATTGGTCATTATATAGTTTTATTCCGGCTCGCTAAGAAGATGTGTTCATTGGCACATGTTTTCATCTGCAGCCCGTTCCTTTGCAGTCGCTCCGCTTATAGATTTATTTTCAAATCATTTCACAGTGGGTGGTGGGCATACGTAACGAGCTGCCAGAGAAGGCAGCTAAGGCAGGTACCATAACATCATTTAAAAAGCATTTGGACAAATACATGGATGGGAAAGGTTAGAAGGATATAAGTAAGTATGTAAGTAAGTTTATTGGCCAAGTATACACATACAAGGAATTTGCCTTGGTGCTCCACCCACAAAGTAACAGCCTTTTTGAAGCTGCTGGTAGAGGAGCGCACTCCCCCCCCAGCTGTTGACTGCAAATGCGAGCGACGATATGTCGCGCATGCGTGCTGGCGGAGTCTTCACGAAGTCACTCCGAAGTAAAATAATAAGACATTAATGATAACAGCACTTTAGTCTGTTTTGGTTTTGACTGTTTTACCGTTCTCATGTTATAACCATATAACCATATAACAATTACAGCACGGAAACAGGCCCTCTCGGCCCTTCCAGTCCATGCCGACCATTTATTTTCCCCTAGTCCCATCTACCTGCACTCAGACCATACCCCTCCATTCCCTTCCCGTCCATATACCTATCCACTTTACTCTTAAATGTTAAAATCGATCCTGCCTCCACCACTTCTGCTGGAAGATCATTCCACACAGCCACCACTCTCTGAGTAAAGAAGTTCCCCCTCATGTTACTCCTAAACTTCTGTCCCTTAATTCTCATGTCATGCCCTCTTGTTTGAATCTTCCCTACCCTCAATGGGAAAAGCTTATCCACGTCAACTCTGTCTATCCCTTTCATCATTTTAAAGACCTCAATCAAGTCCCCCCTTAACCTCCTGCGCTCCAAAGAATAAAGACCTAACTTGTTCAACCTTTTGTTCTTTTTACAAACCTTGTTCTCGGGGTATATAAAGCTAAATTTTATTAGTCGTTTAAGTTATGACATCGGATGGAGTTGCAAACCAAATCTTGCGCACTTATGTGTAATGACAATAAAACATATTATTATTATAAAACACCATTGATCAAGCATGTGAACCAATCTGGGCCAAATGCAGGCAGGTGGGACTAGTGTAAATGGGGCATGTTAGTCGACATGGGCAAGTTGGGCCAAAGGGCCTGTTTCCACAAAGGGCCTGTTTCCAGTCATAGAATGATAGAGTGATACAACGCAGTACAGGCACTTCGGCCCAACTTGCCCACACCGGCCAACATGTCCCATCTACACTGGTCCCACCTACCTGCATTTTGCCCATATCCCTGCAAACCTGTCCTTTCCTTGTACCTGTCTAAATGCTTCCTAAACATTGCGATAGTACCTGCCACAACTACCTCCTCTGGCAGCTCGTTCCATACATCCACCACCCTTTGCGAGAAAAAGTTACCCCTCAGATTCCAATTAAATCTTTTCCTCTTCACCATAAACCTATGTCCTCTGGTTCCTGATTCCCCTACTCTGGGCAAGGGACTCGATCTATTCCTCTCATGATTGTATGCACTTCTATAAGATCACCCCCTCATCCTCCCACTCCCATTAGAAGCCCAGCCTGCTCAACCTCCCCCCATACCCCAGGCCCACTAGTCCTGGCAATATCCCCGTACATTTCGGGCAGAGAGATTCTATGATTATTTCCATCCCACATTGATAAATCCAAAAAAGAGGATGGGTTGCTAGGGAATAGTAGTATCTTTTGAACTGCTACAGTTGAATGGAGATGTGTTGCTCAAAGGCTAAAACATTCCCAAAAGCAGAATTGGAATTCTGGAAGGCCTGAGTCCATGTTCAGAAGCGATAGGAGCAAAATTAGGCCATTCAGCCCATCAAGCTACTCCCCCATTCAATCAAGGCTGATCTATCTCTCTCTCCTAACCCTATTCTCCTGCCTTCACCCCATAACCCCTGACACCCACACTAACCATGAATCTATCTATCTCTGTCTTAAAAAAATATCCATTGACTTGGCCTCCACAGTATTCTGTGGCAATGAATTCCACCCTCTAACTAAAGAAATTCCTTCTCATCGCCTTCCTAAAGGAACGTCCTTTACTTCAGAGTCGATGACCCCTAGTACTAGACTCTCTCACTAGTGGAAACATCCTCTCCATATCCACTCTATCCGAGCTGCGTGCATGAGTGGGTTCAATGAATGCTTGCTATCCCCTGAAGACTCAGACCCAGCAAGGTATGAAATAAATCTAACATTGTGTTTGTGTATTGCGGATGGCTCAGCGCTATCTGAGCCCACCAGCTCTCAGCCGCATCATTATGCACCTTTCTGCTTCATCCAGCCTGCTCCCACTGGGCTCAATCAGACTTGTTCCTGTCTCTCCTCGAGACTGATCCCAGTCACCACTCACTTTATGCACCTGATGTGGAGGGGATGAAAGAACAAAAGAGAAGCAGAAGGATCAAGAACCATCCGACGAGGAGAAAAGTCTACGCGGATTTATTATCGGAACAGTTTTATTGCTGCCAACTCGCTGGATGTTTGCCCCAGGCCTTGTTTGTTCACCAATTGGGCCCATCTAGTCTACTCCGCCATTCAATCGTGGCTGATCTATCTCTCCCTCCTAACCCCATTCTCCTGCCTTCTCCCCATAACCCCTGACACCCGTACTAATTAAGAATCTTTCAATCTCTGATTTAAAAATATCCACTGACTTGACATCTACAGCCTTCTGTGGCAAAGAAGTCCATAGATTCACAACCCTCTGACTAAAAAAATTCCTCCTCATCTCCTACCTAAAGGAACGTCCTTTAATTCTGAGGCTATGACCTCCAGTTCTAGACTCCACCGCTAGTGGAAACATCCTCTCCACATCTACTCTATCCAGGCCTTTCACTATTCAGCCAGTTTCAATGAGGTCCCCACTCATCCTTCGAGGGAAAGCAGCCAACATCATCAAGGTTAATTGGCCTCTAAATGCCCTGAGTGTGTCGGGAGTGAATGTGTATACGATAACATAGAACTAATGTAAACGGGTGATCGATGGTCAGCATGGACTCGATGGGCCAAAGGGCCTGCTCCCATGCTGTATCTCCAAATAGATAAAATAAACTGTCCTCTGGGATCTGACTTGACTGGGCATGCCCCAGTTTAAACCACGTAGGCTGATGCGGGCAGGTGCTTGATGCTGTTTTTAAAAAAAAAATCCAATTTAATTTTCCTTGGACTGATAGCAATGAAAGATAGACACAAATTACTTGACTAACTCAACGCGTCAGGCAGCATCTCTGGAGACAAAGGACGGGTGACGATTCAGGTCGGGACCCTTCTTCAGGCCCGACTCAGAACATCACCCATCATTGGTCTCCTGAGATGTTGCCTGGCCAGCTGAGTTACTCCAGCACATTGTGTCTATCTTCGGTATAAACCAGCATCGGCCTTCCATGTTCCTCCTGAAATCACTGGCCTGTCTCCTTTATCATCGTTACTTTTTTGCATATCTTTCATTCATTTGTTCCAGATCTCTCTACATCACCGTCTATATCTCTCGTTTTCCTTTGCCCTGGCTCTCAGTCTGAAGAAGTGTCTCGACCCGAAACGTCACCCATTCCTTTACTCCAGAGATTCCCCTTGACCCGCTGAGTTACTCCAGCTTTATGTGTCTATCTTGGGCGTTTTATGTTGTTGCTTTTTTGCCAATAAACATGTTGCTCCTTTCAGCTTAACCAGTGGAGAAGTGCAGACTGACCTTTTGCAAGATATTATAAATCACCGCTGGCACTGCTCTTGAATGTGGCCACGCTCTGGAGAGAAGGCAGCATCTTTGGAGAGAAGGAATGGGTGACCTTTTGGGTCGAGACCCGTTCTTCAGACTGAAGAACAGCCATTCCTTCTCTCCAGAGATGCAGCCTGCCCCACAGAATTACTCCAGCATTTTGTGTCTATCTGTAAACCAGCATCTGTAGTTCCTTCCTACGCCGTTGTCCAGTTACAACCTAACAGGAGCGTCGGTTGACGACATTAATCCCCGTGACGGTGGGACTCTCATGCGAGGAAAGAGTGGAAAGACTGGGCTTGTATTCACTGGAATTTAGAAGGATGAGAGGGGATCTTATAGAGACGGATAAAATTATAATAGGAGTGGACAAGCCAGATGCAGGAAATAGGGTCCCAATGTTGGGGGAGTCCAGAACCAGGGGCCACAGTCTAAGAATAAAGGGGAGGTCATTTAAAACTGAGATGAGTCAAAACCTTTTCGCCCAGAGAGTTGTGAATTTGTCGAACTCTCTGCCACAGAAGGCAGTAGAGGCCAATTCACTGGATGAATTTAAAAGAGAGTTAGTAGAGCTCTGGGGTTACACAAAAAGCTGGAGAAACTCAGCAGGTGCAGCAGCATCTAAGGAGCGAAGGAGACAGGCGACGTTTCGGGTCGAGACCCTTCTTCAGATAGAGCTCTAGGTGCGAGTGGAATCAAGGGATATGGGGAGAAGGCAGGCATGGGTTACTGATTGTGGATGATCAGCCATGATCACAATGTATGGCGGTGCTGGCTCGAAGGGCTAAGTAGCCTCCGCCTGCATCTATTTTCTGAGTTTCTATGTATCGACTCCTTTTTGCCTGCTTCATTTCTGCATACTTCTATGTCTCGTCAGCTTAATTGAGAGTCAGAATGCTTTGCAAACATGGTAATCGCGTCTCATTCCACAACCACCTCTGGCAGTGTGTTCAGTGAGACGGAATAAATAAACTTGTTTGAAGTGCAAGAACACAAGCAGATATCTTTTAAAAAGCTTTTAACTATTATTTTTTCCATTATTTGTCACACTGTACGATAGTGTTCTTAATATATGAAGCTGCATTATTTTACAAAATCATTTGTAAATTATTAAAGATTAGGCACAGATTGATGAATGATGGAGAAAATGCTCGGAACCACAATATTACTATGCGATGAGATGATATTCAGCAGTTTTAATGAGTCTGTGCTGCAAAATCACTCAGATATATTAAGAAAGTGGTGCGTGTGACGGGCTGTCAGGGGTGGTGGTGCAGGCAGATACGTTGGTGGAGTTTAAGAGGCTGGGGGTACACAAAAAGATGGAGAAACTCAGCGGGTGCAGCAGCATCTAAGGAGCGAAGGAGATTGGCGACGTTTCGGGTCGAGACCCTTCTCTGAGTTTCTCCAGCTTTTTGTGTACCCTCGATTCTCCAGCATCTGCAGTTCCTTCTTTAACACGAGTTGAAGAGGCTTTTAGGTAGGCACATTGGTGCAATGGAAGGCAGAGGAGATTAAATTAATCAGGCATCATGAACATAGGTCACAATGATGATCAGAATAGAAATCAGAATCAGAATAGAAAATAATAAGAATGTCAGCGCAGATGGCACGGTGGTGCAGCGGTAGAGCTACTGCCTCAAAGCGCCAGAGTCCCAGGTTAGATCCTGACTATGGTTGCGGTCTGGACGGATTTTGTACCTTCTCCCTATGACCTGCGTGGGGATCTCCGGTTTCCTCCCGCACTCCACAGACGTACAGGTTTGTAGGCTAATTGTCTTTGGTATAATTGTAAATTGTCCCTAGTATGTGTGGGATAGTGTTTGTGAGCGGGGATCGCTGGTCGGTGCGGGCACGGTGGGCCGAAGGGCCTGTTTCCGTGCTGTATATTGAAAACTAAATGTGGTCAGCCTGAGCATTTCCTCTCTTTGCTAAAGAACAGGTTGAGGATCTGAAACAGATCTTTGGAATGGTGGAAATAGGATGGTGGAGAGTTAAAAGGCTTCCACAATTGTGTGAAGGATTGAAGTCTGTCTATTTCCCTCCACAGATGCTGCTTGACCTGCTGAGTTCCCTCCGCACTTTGTGCTTTAATCGTCAGCTTCCACATATGTTACTTCCAAGAACTTAAATATATGTTTGGTAAAAACTCCACTAGATGTTTCCACATGTGGGAGAGTCTAGGACCAGAGGTCACAGCCTCAGAATTAAAGGTCGTTCCTTTAGGAAGGAGATGAGGAGGAATTTAAGGTAGACACAAAATGCCGGAGGAACTCAGCGGGACTGGCGGCATCTCTGGAGAGAAGGAATGAATGGGTGACATTTCAGGTTGAGACCCTTCTTCAGACCTTGAGGAGGAATATCTTTAGTCAGAAGGCGGTGAATCTGTGGAATTCTTTCCCACAGAAGGCTGTGGAGGCCAAGTCAATGGATATGTTTAAAGCAGAGATAGATAGATTGTTGGTTAGTACAGGTGTCGGAAGTTATTGGGAGTAGGCAGGAGAGTCGGGTTCGGAGGGAGAGATAGATCTGCCATGGTTGATTGGTGGAGTGGACGTGATCGACTGATTGGCCTAATTCTGATCACTTATGAACCTATAAACTCGTTTTAAAAATTACATTTAACATGGAATAGGAGGTGTTCAGTATTCTGTATCATGGGATGTTGGTCGAGCTTACAAAGGGAGAGAAGGCAGGAAAGAGATACAGAAAATTAGGATGGACATAGATAATTATAGTAAGAGGAAGCTAGTTTCTATTCTGGTCAGTGTGTGTTTTCCAGCATGTTGATTCAAAAGCTTTTCACTGTACCTCGGTGCACGTGACAATATACTAAACTAAAGAATTGTACATTTAAAAATGACATACAAGCAACAAATGAGTGGATCTTCTGCAGAACTGTCCACCGAACTACAATTAGTCCCTAATGAGAGAAGCTCGCATTATCCCTGGTGTCTGAAGGTTTAATCAGAAGTACTGTGTTTATTTATGAGGGAAACTATTCTGTTCAATTTATTGCAACCCTTAACTTGCACTGCATACACTTGAACAGCAGATTAATCGGGCCTCTTCTCATTTTAACAGATGTTAGTCCATTAATTGTTGGTTTATATGTGGCATTTTAACAGCTTTGCACTCTGCTACAATACGTAACACACGGCGAGAAGGCCGCGCGCCTCGGTGGAGCGCAGGGTGGAAATAAAGCGATGACTTCTCATTCCATGTTTTCTTACACAATAGGAGGAAGCCGTTAGCCTCGTTTAGTTTAGTGATACAGCGCGGAAACAGGCCCGTCGGCCCACCAAGTCCGTGCCGACCAACGATCTCCCCAACACTACTTTTATTTTATCCCAATTTTGCATCCTACACATCAAAGGGGGTTTATAGAGGCCAGTTAACCTACAATCCACGACATCTTTGGAATATGGGATGGAATAAGGGGTCGGCCATTTAGAATGGAGATGAGGGAAAACCTTTTCACTCAGAGAGTTGTGAGTCTGTGGAATTCTCTGCCTCTGATGGCAGTGGAGGCAGGTTCTCTGGATGCTTTCAAGAGAGAGTTAGATAGGGCTCTTAAAGATAGCGGAGTCAGGGGATATGGTGAGAAGGGAGGAACGGGGTACTGAATGTGGATGATCAGCCATGATCACATTGAATGGCGGCGCTGGCTCGAAGGGCCGAATGGCCTACTCCTGCACCTATTGTCTATTGTCTATTGTAACAGGAGCATCCGGGGAAAACCCACATAGTCGCAGGGAGAACATACAAAATCCCCACTGACAGCACCCGTAGTCGGGACCGAACCTGGGGTCTCCAGTGCTGTGAGGCAGCAACTCTTCCGCTGCACCCCCTCATAAATCTATGCCAGCATTCAAAGCCGTCTCATTCCCCCGCATATCTACCTGAGATTTATTCTCAGCTCCTGCAGATAGATCTCCTTCCAATCAATGAATCCAAGTGTAACTTACAGCACTGGATTCCACCAACAGCATCGGCTGCCTCTCGGTGCCAGAGACCAGGTTCAACCCTCTGGTGCTGTTTACATAGAAACATAGAAAATAGGTGCAGGAGTAGGCCCTTCGAGCCAGCACCGCCATTCAAAATGATCATGGCTGTTCAGTATCCTAAATCAGTACCCCGTTCCTGCTTTCTCCCCATATCCCTTTATTCCGTTGGCCCTAAGAACCATATATAACCCTCTCTTGAAAACATCCAGTGAATTGGCCTCCACTGCCTTATGTGGCAGTTTAGTTTAATGTCATTTATTATCACACGTACCCAGGCACAGTGAAAAGTGTAGTTGCGTGCTAAGCAATCACCTCTGGTGCTGTCTGTGTGGAGTTTTCATGGTCTCTCCTCAACCTCCTACATTCCAGAGAAAACAGTCCAAGTGTGTTCACCCATCTCCTTGCAGCTCCGACCCTCTAAGCCAATCTCTCTTGCACCCTCCCCAAAGCCGCCTGAACAGATATTGGACGTACTTGGAAGATCAGGCAGAATCTTGGAGGAGAGGCTAAGTCCATAAGTGACAGGAGAAGAATTATATCGATTACTGTCTATCAGAAATATCAACTTGTTTTTCTCTCTCCATGGACACCAATTGGGCTGCTGTTCCATTTTCAACAATCTCCATTACAGCTCTGGCACATCCCTTTTCTTCCCAACTTCGATCATGAACCTCCAAACCAAAAAGCTCAGTCAGCATTGCCATCACCCCACTCCAGGGATAGTCCAGTTAACTTTGCCAGCCCTACCTCTATGAAAATCAACATCACTCGGTTTCTCAGTTCTACTGAAGCCAATTTCATCAGTGTTGGGACGAGAATTAGACCATTCGGCCCACTCTGCCATACAGTCATGGCTGATCTATCTCTCCCCCTCAACCCCATTCTCCTGCCTTCTCCCCATAACCCCTGACACCCGTACTAATCAAGAATCTATCTATCTCTGTCTCAAAAAATATTAATTGACTTGGCCTCCACAGCCGTCTGTGGCAATGAATTCCACATATCCTTGTCACTATTTAATGTCAAGACCTTTTACTGGTGCAAGATGGAAATATTTAAGGTAAACGCTCAAAGATGTCCCTCAAAGATCTTTCTAGCCTACATTCCCTCATTTCCATTTGTCCTCGACATCTCTGAAGAGGGATTAAATCGCCAGAGACCCATCGCAATGTAAGCTGCATGAATGTCCCACAGGGATAGGTTTGTGGAGAATAATGTATAATGAAAATGACAAGTTGCCAGTCTCTGAACTCTTGATTGTGACATTTATATATTTGTTTCCACATCAGGATCTGAGATGGAAAGTTCTGTGAGAGATCATTGTAAGTGCCAAAATAAATCATTCAAAACGACAGCACTCCAATAAATCTGCATGGTTCCAACTGATATTATCAAAGGCAAGGAGAAAGCATTTTTGTGAGCTGCACCTATTGTTAGAATCGTATCTCCAGTACATCGACTGCGCGGGCCGACCGGACTTTGGACTGTGAATGATGGTGCCAAAAATGGTGGCACCTTCACAAGTGATAGGAACAGAATTAGGCCATTCAGCCCATCAAGTCATGGCTGAACTATCCCTCCTAACCCCATTCTCCTGCCTTCTCCTCATAACTCCTGACACCCTTGCTAATCAATTTTAATATATGCAAAAATAACTTCACTGTACAGTTGCATATTTAACAATAGACAATAGATAATAGGTGCAGGAGTAGGCCATCCGGCCCATCGAGCCAGCACCGCCATTCAATGTGATCATGGCTGATCATTCACAGTCAGTCACCCTGTTCCTGCCTTCTCACCATATCCCTTGCTTCTTCTATCTTTAACAGCTCTATCTAACTCTCTCTTGAAGGCATCCAGAGAATTGGCCTCCACTGCCTTCTGAGGCAGAGAATTCCACAGATTCACAACTCTCTGGGTGAACAAGGAAAGCACCATTGAACCGTTGGGTTTTGTAAGGCAATGGCTGTTTACATTTTACGGCAGCGTTGTGGTGCGGATTGCAGCTAGGCGTTTCATCTTGACCTTCAGTGCTGTCAGCGTGGAGTTTGCATGTACGTTGCAAGGGAAAACAAATCAAGGACCGGGCATTCAGCCCTGTAGAACCACTTTGGCAAAAACCTTCCAGATACAAACGCACCCGACAGCCATTGCTCTCTGCTTGTTGTTGAGTTAATTTCAAATCCAATTTCCAACTTTCCCTTGGGTACAGATACAGAGATACAGTGCGGAAACAGTGAATCCCCGCCGACCTGCGATCCCCGCACATTCACACTATGCTACACACACTCGGGACAATTTACGTTTACACCAAGCCAATTGACCTACAAGCCTGTACGTCTTTGGAGTATGGGCGGAAACCGAAGATCTCGGAGAAAACGTACGCAGGTCTTGGGGAGAACGTACAAACTCCGTACAGACAGCGCTCGTAGTCAGGATCGAACCCGGGTCTCTGGCTCTGAAAGCGGCGTAAGGCAGTGACCCAACCTCTGCGCCTCCGCGCCACCCATAAACTCCCGTGGACTTTTACTTTTTTCTGACCCGCTTGTCAGAAGCCATACCGCGATCCACGCCGGCTACATCGGCGCACTGCTCAGAAAAATATCCTTGTTACCTCAAAATAAATTCAATCAATTGAGTGAGACATGACCTTCTCTTGACAAATCCGCCTTGACTGTCTTCGAATTAGACGAACGCTGATGTCGTCAGTAAAAACTGATCCCAATAAATTACCTGCTACTGAGATTGATCAAATGGGTCTGTAATGCGTCTGTTTATCCATTCCTCCCTTTTGAACTTTGCTGCAATTTCAGTGGTCCTCCAATTATCTGCCACTGCCCCAAATATTCAACCCCTGAGAAATGGCATTGCGTTTTTTCCCCCCAGCATGACAGTATTAATCAAACATGCATGGCTTTCTACATTAGAGTGGCATGGTGGCGCAACGGTAGAGTTGCTGCCTTATAGAACGAGAGATCCAGGTTCCATCCTGACAGCGGTTGGCATTTGCACGTTCTCCCGTTACCTGCATAGGTTTTCTATGAGATCTTCGGTTTCCCCCCACACTCCAAAGACATGGAGGTATGTAGATTAATTGGCTTGGTGTCAATGTAAAATTGTCCCTAGTGTGCGAAGGATGGTGTCAGTGTGCAGAGATCGCTGGTCGGGTTCGTAAAGCAATTGATAACTTACAAAAGTATGCACTATATGTAGCACGGAACTGCAGATTTAAACCGAAGATAGACACAAAAAGCTGGAGTAACTCAGCATCTCTGGAGAAAAGGAAATGATGATGTTTTGGGTCGCGATCCTTCCTCAGACTGGGGACCGCTCAGCACTAAGTATGTACTATGTAGCCGTGTTTAGTTTAGTTTGGAGATGCAGCACAGAAACAGGATTTTTGGCCCATCAAGTTTGCACTGACCAGCGATCCCCGCACATTAACACTTTCCTACAAAAGTCAAGTCAAGTCAAAAGAGTTTATTGTCATGTGTCCCTGACAGGACAATGAAAATCTTTCTTTGCATAGCACAACAGAACATAGTAGGCATTGACTACAATTATATACGTAAATACACACATGAATTAATAAATTAATAAAGTGCAAATAACAGATGGAGGGATATTAATGTTCAGAGTTCCGAGCCAGGTTTAATAGCCTGATGGTTGTGGGGAAGTAGCTATTCCTAAACCGGGTTGTTGCAGTCTACACACACTAGGGACAGTTAACCTAGAAGCCAATTAAGCTACAAACCTGCGCGTCTTTGGAGTGTGGGAGGAAACCGAAGATTGCAAAGAAATCCCTCGCGGTCACGGGGAGAGCGTGCAAACTCCGCACAGACAGCACCCGTAGTCGGGTTCGACCCCGGGTCTCTGTCGCTCTACCGCTGCGCCACCGTGACGCCCATGTCCGTCTGATCCACGCTCGCTCAGAAAAATGAGAGGACTTTCAAAGATTCCCTACACTGAAAAGTGTATAATGCGCTGTGTACCAGATTGCACAGAGAACTGCAACTCCTAGTTTTTTTCGAGAATGTCTTAACCAAATTAAAACAAGACTGACAGTCTTTGGTTATTTTTATCTTTTTCTATCGCCATGTGTGTTTCTGCATTTCGTTAAGTTTATTTTTATCCTTGTAGCACCTTCGCACTGCCCAATGCCTTGCTCATTAAGAAGGAAAATGATATGTTGTTATTGCAAGCCAAGTTAAGTACAAGAGCAGATATATCTTGCAGTGATTATATAAAACCTAAGGCAAACTGCTGTTTCAAGCTAATTAATGCTATAAAGACATAACAGGTTGCAGATGCTGGAGTTTTGAGCAAACGGGAGAGCTGTCTGTTGATGTTGCAATGTCCTCCCTGTGACCACGTGGGTTTTCTCCAGGTGCTCCGGCTTCCTCCCACATCCCATTAAGGGGCGGCTCGGTTTGGAAGGATGAGGGGAGACCTCATTGAAACTTACCGAATAGTGAAAGGCATGGATAGAGTGGATGTGGAGAGGATGTTTCCACTAGTGGCAAAGTCTAGGACCAGAGGCCATAGCCTCAGAAATATAGGATGTAGCTTTAGAAAGGAGATGAAGAGGAATTTCTTTAGTCAGAGGGTGGTGAATCTGTGGAATTCTTTGCCACGGGAGGCTATGGAGGCCAATGGATATTTTTAAGGCGGAGATTGATAAATTCTTGATTAGTTAGGGGTCACAGGTTATGGGGAGGGCAGGAGAATGGGGTTGAGAGGGAAAGATGGTGCAGTAGACTTGATGGGCCGAATGGTCTAATTCTGCTCCTAGAACTTAGGACTTCCACCAGTCTCTATGAAGGTTTTACAGTGAATTCTATTCCATCATCGTCAATAAAACCTTATCCTTGAAACTGAGCTACTTTTGGTGATAGGCACAAAAAGCTGGAGTAACTCAGCGGGACAGGCAGCATCTCTGGAGAGAAGGAATGGGTGACGTTTCAGGTCGAGACCCTTCTTCAGACTCATTTTTGGTGATGGCGGTTGAGGGTGGGGAGTGGATGTGGGTGGAGAGATACCCAGCTCTGGCCATGACTTCTCAGAGAGTTATAAAGTCACACAGTGTGGAAACGGGCCCTTTGGCCCAACTTGCCCACCCCGACCAACATGCCCCATCCACACTAGTCTCAACTGCCTGACTCAGAGACTGAGAGTTGATTGTCTGCGCATCATTATCCACGCCTTAGAAGACAGTGTCTCATTAAATGAGTCTTCTAGAAGGCTAGCGCTGACAGCAGCCGTCACTGTTTAAGGATCAGCCTTAAAAACAGCATGCCGTGGTCTCTGTTAGTGCTCTTCAATTTGTCTAGATTAAGCCTGATGGTTGACTTCTTATTGCCGACATGAATTCACCGCTCTATTGAAATGTAACAAACCTTGTCAAAGCTTGATAAAACACAATTGATGGAATGTGGACTTGCAGCATTGATGTCCTTAGCCTATTGCGGCTAGTTAATTCTGGCCTGTACATCGTTTTAAATGTCGCATCAGGCACTTTTAGCTTCAGAGCTTTTAACGTTTGCCAAGTGATTGTGTAGGAAAGAACTGCAGATGCTGGTTTACACTGAAGGCGGACACAAAATGCTGGAGTAACTCAGTGGGACAGGCAGCATCTCTGGAGAGAAGGAATGGGTAACTTCAGCCTGAAGTCTCGACCCGAAACATCACCCATTCCTTCCCTCCAGAGATGCTGCCTGTCCCGCCGAGTTACTCCAGCATTTTGTGTCCATCTTCGGTGTAAACCAGCATGTGGAGTTCCTTCCCGCGCCATCTAGTCCACACCCATCTTCCTCAAGATGCGGTCCTCATCGGCCCAGGCAGCATCTCTGGAGAGAAGGAATGGGTGATGTTTTGGATCCGATGTTAGTCGGTGTGGGAAAGGTGGGCCTATTTCCACACTGCACGACTCCATGACTAGTTGGATTGGGTGGTATTTACACCGTCCTGTGACCACGTGAATCTACCCCCCCCCCCCCACCCCACCGCCCCCCCCTCCCTCCCCGGCCTCCTCAAGATGCTCCGTTACCTCTCACCTCCTGAAATCATGTTATTGGTGGGTTCATTGGCTCAGTACACAAAGGGTGGTGGGTTTATGAGGCAGGGACTATCGCAACGTTTAAGGAGCAATTCAATGGGTACGAGGATAGGACAGGTTTGGAGGGATACGGGCCAAATACAGCCAGTGTAGATGGGACACGCTGGCCGATGTGGGCAAGTTGGGTCGAAGCGCCTGTTTCCACGCTATGATTCTCTGTATATTAAATCCTTGGCAGGTGACGAGTGAGAGAATCGGGCCATGCATGAGGGAATAGATCAGCAGGTGATCTTCGGTGGAGAATAAATTGATGGAAATGCTGTGAGAGACGGCAATATTTGCCACGTGTTGTGTGAAGAAGTATAAAGATATAACTCTGAATCGTGGCAAACTTCCAGGGAGCTGTCACTGTAAGACTAGACTTATTGCTCTGGTTTGTAAGCTGCTTGCTCCATTGGTACTGCAATCCTTGAGCATGAAGGACAATGGATCATCCACCTGCTATTTGAAACAAAATGCGAAAAATCGCCCTAGCTTTCTGAATTATGAAAAGAGCCAGGATGTTTAGGCATTAAAAATCTCTGAAATATGCAGGCAAAAAGGCATAATAAAATGACACAAAAGGCACAAAAAGGGCATTTATTGACAAAAAAAGGCATAAACCATTTATTTTCGCCACCAAAATATGGTCAAAAATGATAATATAAAGGCATACTACATTAAATGACCTAAGTTGCCTGGTTGCACATAATTACGAGCATTTCTTTCAAATTGTTTGATGTTAAACCATGCCGTATGTCAGACAGAATATGCTTCAGTTGTGAAAAACCTGTTTCTACCCCAGCTGAGGTCACTGGTGCATACCTGAAACAAGCTACAGACTCTATATTCATGTTGATATATTGTGCATTACAACTACCTTTAAGAACATTAGCTATGTTTTGTATTTCTTCAAGATTTTTGTTAGCTAAAATCCCCCTCTCACATTTTCCTTGTAAATCTTTACCTACATCGCCAGGAACTTTAAGTGCAAAGTACAGCGAGTGAAGATGTAAACAACTGAGCAATAGTTGAGCACTTTGACTTCTCCGATGTCAAGAAATACTCCTTTGATGGTTGACCTGCATCCAGTGTACCTATAACAACATTGGCAACATATCTCCCCACAGCATCAGTTGTCTCGTGTATTGAGATCCATATTTTGTTGCATGCAACTTCATCTCCAATTTTCTGCACAACAATGTTGAAGTCGCTGTCAACATAATTTTTCCGTAATGACGACTCGCTTGGTATATGTCTCTCTGTGTTTTTCCCTAAAAAATCTCTTGAGAGATTTGTTTTCCAATTCCACAGTGGAATTCCAGCATCAATGAATGCGTTGCACAGATCTCTCGAAAACTCAGATTTGCAACTGGAACCAGCAGTAAATGTTGTGAGGAGACAGGCTTGTGTATTTCCTACCTTCAGTTTCTCTGCCGCCAACTTGTGTTTAGCTGTCCGTACATGCAGGGAGATTAAATATGTTTTCTCATGATTCACTGCTTTCTCACATGCTTTGTAAAACAGTACACAGTTGTCTGTAGAGAATATATCACTCCCGTACACTCTCACCAAATCGTTCAGTTTTTTACAAGGCGTTGACTTGACATTAGGCATTTTGACGCTTGCAGGGGTAGATCCTACAAGAACGGGGATGCAGACCTCTACAGGCAGGCCAAGTATAAGCTGAGAAGAGGAATCAGAGCTGCCAAGGAAAGGTACTCTGAGAAGTTGAGGAGCAGGTTCTCAGCAAATGACTCTTCTTCAGTATGGAAGGGCTTGCAAGAAATTACAAGATACAAGTGGAAAATCCCCCGCTTCCTGGACAATCGTCAGCTGACCAACAACTTGAACGAGATCTACTGTAGTTTCGATAAACAGAACCTCAACCACCACACCCTATCCCCAACCAACACTTCACACCCACTCACAGCTTGACTCCAGTTTTAAAAGACTGGACCCTTCCCCACCTACTCCTCCCCAATCACCACTTCACACCTACTTAAAGCATGACTCCAGTCTGCAAAGATTGGACCCTTTCCCACGCACCCCTCTCAAATAACCAATTACAGCCGGGTTTCACCCAGCTGGGCTACATTTTCTTGTAAGTTACGTAAAAACTGCAAAAAAAGGCTGATTTAAGCAATCAATTGTGAAAAAGGCATTATCTTCCTGAAATCATCAAAAAAGTGATGAAAAGGCACATGGCATTCATGGCAAAATCCTGGCTCTAGTTATGAGCAACACAAGCATCCTGTCTGGAAACATCTCGATCTGTATGGCAACAGCTCTGCCCAGGACAAGAAGGCTCTGCAGAGAGTAGTGCATTCGGCCGAACACACCATGGGAACTACACTCCCCCCCCCCCCCACCCCCTGCAGGACCTATACACCAGGAGGTGCAGATCCTGAGCCAGCAACATTATGGGGGACCCCTAGCACCCCAGCAACGGATGGACTGTTCCAGCTGTTACGGTCAGGCAAACGCCTCCACTGTCCCTCTGCAAAAACAGAGAGGCTGAGACGGAGTTTTTTCCCACAGGCCATCAGGACTGTAAACTATAATCTCACCAGGGAGTAATTACTGTTGTGTCTTTTTTTAAATGTAAATACTGGTTATTTTTCTGTTCTGTTGTTCTCTTGTTCTGGTGTTTTGGACAATCCCGCAGGCATTGCCACTTTCATTTCACTGTACATGTCGTATGTGTATGTGACAAATAAAGTTGACTTGACCGGACAGGTGTAGCTGTGTGCCGGTGTGTGTGTGTGTGTGTGTGTGTGTGTGTGTGTGTGTGTGTGTGTGTGTGTGTGTGTGTGTGTGTGTGTGTGTGTGTGTGTGTGTGTGTGTGTGTGTGTGTGTGTGTGCGTGCGTGTGTGTGTGTGTGCCGGAGCACCCGGGGGAAACCTACGTGGTCACGGGGAGAACTTACACACTCCGTATGGACAGCACCCGTAGTCAGGATCGAATCCGGGTCTCCGGCGCTGCAAGGCAGCAACTCTACCGCTGCGCCACCGTGCCGCCCAAATATAGTATAAATATTGGTTAATATTTTTATGAGAGCATGCCGATTTCAGTATCTCTGAAGGAGATAGACACAAAAAGTTGCAGTAACTCCGCGGGTCAGGCAGCATCTCTGGAGAGAAGGAATAGGTGATGTTTCGGGTCAATTCCCATCTTCACAGAGATATGGGAAGGTTAAATGTGATAAAGAGACATAGAAACATAGAAAATAGGTGCAGGAGTAGGCCATTCTACCCTTCGAGCCAGCACCACCATTCAATGTGATCATGGCTGATCATCCTAAATCAGTATCTCGTTCCTGCTTTTTCCCCATATCCCTTGATTTCATTAGCCCAAAGAGTTATATCTAACTCTCTCTTGACAACATCCAGTGAATTGGCCTCCACTGCCTTCTGTGACAGAGAATTCCACAGATTCACAACTCTCTGGGTGAAAAAGTCTTTCCTCATCTCAGTCCTAAAAGGCCTACCCCTTGTTCTTAAACTGTGACCCCTGGTTCTGGACTCCCCCAACATCCGGAACAGTTCAAGAGGGTTGAAGAGAGTTTTATTGTCATGTGTCCCTGATAGGACAATGAAATTCATGCTTAACAGTTTTCCTGCATCTCGCCTGTCCTACTCCTTAAGAATTTTATATGTCTCTATAATATATCCTCTCATCCTTCTAAATTCCAGTGAATATAAGCCCAGTCGATCCGTCAAAGGGGACAAAGTTCCCAGTTGGTTCTGCAGACTGAGACTCGCAGTTAGTGCACAGATATTTCAACCTCTCCCAGTGTTTGATGCCTGGTTTGACAGCAGTCCCTCTTGGCTGTTGTCACTGCTAATTCTGGCAAATACACAGATATGTTCCTTTCTCCTTTCTTCACAACTGTTTGGCTCTTCGTGTTTTGCAAAGCCTGACAGTCCCTCTGTGCTTCACCTGGACAGACGTTCTTCCCCCCAGGAGACTAAAATAAACAAACAAGGCCTGCCAAAGTATTCAACTATATAAGGGCACTTCAGAGCAAACAGCATCCAGACCTTGTCTGACATTCATACACAGGTATAGGAGACGCCAGTCAGACATGGACACCTTGACAAATGTGTTATCATCTTTACTCTTTCTCTTGCAATGGAAATGGACAGTGAGATATGTTCATATGTAATAGGAGCAGAATTAAGCCATTCGGCCCATCAAGTCTACTTCGCCATACAATCGTGGCTGATCGATCTTTCCCTCTCAACCCCATTCTCCTGCCTTCTCCCTATTACCCCTGACACCCGTTCTAATCAAGAATCTATCAATCTTCGCTTTAAAATCTCCACTCCGCAGCCGTCTGTGGCAATGAATTCCAGAGATTCACCACCCTCTGAATGAAGAAATTCCTCCTCATCTCTTTTCAAAAGGTTTGTCCTTTTATTTTAAGGCTGCATCCTCTGGTCCTAGACTCTCCCACTAGTGGAAACATCCTCTCCACAACCACTCTATCCAGGCCTTTCACTGTTTGGCAAGGTTCAGTGAGTTTCCCCCTCATCCTTCTAGACTCCAGCTGGGTACTGGCCCGGAGCCAATCAAACACTCATCGTACATTAACCCGACCATCCCTGAGCTCATTCTCGTAAACCTCCTCCGGACGTCCAGCACATTCCCTCCTCAGATACGAGGCCCTAAACTGCTCACAATGCTCCCAAACACTGTCTGACTTCTTTGGACTGAAAATAGAGGGGAGGCAACTGGAGGTAGGAGAATTCACGAGTTAAGTAGGGCCGGCAACAGATAACCAAAGAAGGGTTGGCTGGGGAAGAGGTGGTAACGAAGGGATACAAGATGCGAACAGTGGAGCTAATAGTAGTGGAGTTAGTGCAACGACTGGGGGGGGGGTGGAATTCAGGCGTTATTTGAAGTTAGAGAAATCAAAGTTCATACAGCTGGGTTGTGAGCTGCCTAAGCACGTATTGTGTCCAGGTCTGGACATCACACAGCACATCATCAAAGGTAAGAGTCCTAGAAAGGAGACAGTAGTCATTTACGAGAGTGGTTTCAGGTTAAGACCTTTCAGCTGCAAGGTTAGATTGGAGAAGCTGGGTTTGTTCTCCTTGGAGCAAAATTGATTGAGATTGGATTTGATCTAGGAGGACAGATCATGATAGATTTAGAGAGGGTAAATAAGTGGGAGCTGCATCCGGAACCAAGAGGCACAGATTGGAAGTGAATTGTGGGGGGGGGGGGGGGGGGGGGGAGGGGGTCAAATGGGAAGTGAGGAAAGACTTTTTTCCTTTACACGGAGGCTGGTGATCCACGACCACAGAAGGTCAAGGGCCCAAACACGGGTGAGCAAAAGGAGGAAGACTGACTGTACTTTATTGCCTTCCATCACAGTGAGCACGGTGGCGGATGTTTATGTTAAGTTCTATCGTTCTTTTAATTGTTAAAGAAGGAACTGCAGATGCTGGAGAATCGAGGGTTACACAAAAGGCTGGAGAAACTCAGCGGGTGCAGCAGCATCTAAGGAGCGAAGGAGATGGGCGACGTTTCGGGTCGAGACCCTTCTTCAGACTTTTAATTGTGTTGTGTTCTTTATTTGTATGGCTGCATGGTAACTCAAATATCATTCTACCTTAATTGGTGCATGTGACAATTACTGAATCTGAATCTGAAATATCGCTGCCTGTAAGAACGGTGGCAACACAAAGCCAGGGATTTGAAAAGAGAATTGAATGGGCCCTTGGAGGAAAATAATGTGGAAGGATGAGAACGGGTTGGGGATAGGGACCTCATCATGAGGAAGATGGGTATGGACTGGGTGTGGGAAGGAACTGCAGATGCTGGTTTACACCAAAGATAGACACAAAGTGCTGGAGTAATTCAGTGGGACAGGCAGCATCTCTGGATGGAAGGAACGTGGGGATGTTTCGGGTCGAGACACTTCTTCAGACTGAAAGTCTCGGGAAAGGGAAACAAGAGATATAGGGACACAAAAAACCGGAGCAACTCAGTGGGACAGGCAGCATCTCGGGAGAGAAGGAATGGGTGACGACACAAAAAGCTGGAGTAACCTCGAAAGAGTGGACTAGATAGTGTGGGATGGATCTGCCGATGCAGGTTTACACCGAAGATAGACACAAAGTGCTGGAGTAACTCACCGGGTCAGGCAGCATCTCTGGAGCAAAGGTCAAACGTCACCTAACCATGTTCTCCAGAGATGTTGCCTGTCCTGCTGAGTTACTACAGCACTCTGTGTCCTTTTAGCTCTAAAGGGAGGTTGTAAGGATGCGTTTGTTGTTCTCTTTGGAGCATTGGAGGCTGAGAGGAGACCCATTAGTCGTCAATAAAACTTAAGGGCTGGTCCCACCAGCATGCAACTCCATGCGACGAGCACGACCAAACCGGCAGCTGGGGCCGCGCGGAGGTCGGGTGAGTGGCGTGACGTGGCGTGAAGTTGGAGCGAAGTCTGCGGTATGTTCGCAAGGACAGAGAGGGACACACAGAGAGGGGCAGGGAGGCACACGCAAAGAGCGTCACGGAGGCACACAAAGAGGGTAACGGAGGCACGACGTCGAGGCGGTGCGTGCGGCGTCGAGGCGACTGCGAGCCGACAAGCCGTTGCCTCGCGGAATTTTTGAACACGGTCAGTTTTTCGGAGCCCCGCGCGATGTCGGGACGAATTCCGCACAACTCCGCACAACTCCGCATGGCTCCGGCGATCGAAGTGGGACCGGCCCCCCGAGGCCGGACGGCTCAAGCAACCACGTAGGTCGTGCTCATCGCATAGAGTCGCTGGTGGGACAGGCCCTTAAGAGGCATAGATGATGTCGATGGTCAGAATCTTTTTCCAGGGTGGAATGTTAAAGACTAGAAGACCCAGCAGCAAGATGTGAGGGCATAGTTTAAAGGAGATGCATGGGACAGGGTTATTTTATATACACGGCCCGGCGGGTGCCTGGAATGTGCTCCATGTTGTGTGGTGAGGCACACAGTGGGGTAGTCACACGATAAGGTGCACAAAAACTTGAAATTAAAATTAAATTGAAAGTGAAATAGTGAGAAGTGAAAAAAAGAAAGAGAAGAGGCAAGCGACTGTTGTCTGTCTGCCGTGCGCACAGCGCCTTCACCGGAACGAACGAACGAACAAACGAACGAACAAAAGCAGGTTTATCCCCTGGGGGGGTGGAAGATTGCAACCTTCACGTGGTCCACACTGTTTCGACGAATGCAATCAACCTGGCGTGCACAATCAAATAAGATCAAATAGAACAAGTTGTCCGACAACTTTAGGCTGTAGGACAACATACACAAGAAGAAGATCCCCTGGGCAGGGGATTCTACAACTCGAGTGCCCCCAACACCCCCCCCCCTCCCCCCCCGCGCCGGGCCCTCCATTGTTCTTCACGACGGTCCCCATGTCTTCCCACGCCCCCTCACGCTCACCGACCACGAGAGATATGAGACACTGTTGTCTTCCCCTTCCACAATTATTCCCCTGAACTTTATTTTCTCCTCCATGAAGACGCCACGTCATTTGGGACCGCACATTCAAAAGTAGCACCAGCTCGTCCATGCTTAATCATTTCCTTCTCAACACATAAACCTGCACGGCTCAAGTTATATTTACAACAGGGAACTGTGGCAGAACAATTGAACATGGGGTTTTTGTTCTCTTTTCACACTAGGAGGCACAAATCACTGCCTACACTTGCTGGGAAACCAAAAATATAATGTAAAAGAGGAATAAAGGGAAATAGCATTAATTTAAAAAAAAAGCATTTGAGAAATAAAAGCTAGCAATTCCCAAGGCCACATCCAGATGGTCATCTTTACACAGAGAGTGGTGAGTCTCTGGAATTCTCTGCCACAGAAGGTAGTTGAGGCCAGTTCATTGGCTATATTTAAGAGGGCGTTAGATGTGGCACTTGTGGCTAAAGGGATCAGGGGGTATGGAGAGAAGGCAGGTACGGGATACTGAGTTGGATGATCAGCCATGATCACATTGAATGGCGGTGCAGGCTCGAAGGGCCGAATGGCCTACTCCTGCACCTATTTTCTATGTCTATGTTTCTATGTCATAAGTAATAAGGAAGTGAGTGAGTAAGTAAGTAGTTGCTCTACTCAACAGCCAAAAATCTGTAGCCTCCCCTTGATCTGGTATTTTGTTGGTTCACATGCCTAATCAATGGTGTTTTATCATTAATGTTTTATTATTATTAATGTTTAGTGTTTTCTGAGTCATTCATAACTGTCACTGTATGTCATGTTGTTACTTGTGGGCGGAGCACCAAGGCAAATTCCTTGTATGTGAATACTTGGCCAATAAACGTACGTACTTAAACTTACTTACTTAAGGGCCTGTCCTACCAGCATCCGACTCCATGCGATGAGCGCGATAAACTAGAAGCGGGGACAGCGCGGAGGTCGGGTGATCCCTGTACAGGGCCGTTCCCACCAGCATGCACCTGCATGCGGCAAGCGCGACCAAACCGGCAGCGAGGGCCGCGCGAAGGTCGGGTGAGTGGCACAACGTGGCGCAAAGTGAGGCGAACTTGGAGCGAAGTCTTAAAGGTAAGTTCGCCAGGACAGAGCGGGGCACACAGAGAGGGGCACAGAGGCACACACAGAGAGGGCCACGGAGCCACACACATAGAGGGTCACGGAAGCACCTACAGAGAGGGTCACGGAGGCACGATGTCGAGACGGTGTGTAATGCGTCGAGGCGACTGCGAGCCAACAAGCCGTTGCCGCGCGGTATTTTTGAACATAGTCAGTTTTTCGGAGCCCCACGTGATGTCGGGACGAACTCCGCACAATTCCCCACGGCTCCGGCGATCGAAGTGGGACCGGCCCCCCGACGCCGGACGGCTCAAGCGACCACGTTAGGTCACGCTCATCGCATGGAGTTGCATGCTGGTGGGACAGGCCCTTTACTTACTTAAGTAGGAGCAGAATTAGGCCATCCAGCCCATCAAGATTACTCCGCCATTCAATCGTGGCTGATCTATCTCTCCCTTCTCACCCCATTCTCCTGCCTTCTCCCCATAACCCCGACACGCGTACTAATCAAGAATCTATCCATCTCTGTCTTAAAAATATCCATTGACTTGGCCTCCACAGCCGTCTGTGGCAGTGAATTCCACAGATACTCAACATCCCACACTTACATATTCTACATCCAAGAGTACTAAATGAGTAACCATTGAAATGATGGATGCATTGTTTAGCAGCTTCCAAAATAGAATAGTTTCTGCAATTTGGAGGCTGCCATTAGTTTATAAATAAAGTGGAAGAGAGAAAAGAAGAAATTATAGATTGGTGAACCTGACATCAGTGCTTGGAGAAAATCCTTGAGCCATATATGAAGCAAATTACCGACCATATTAAACAAAATTATTGTGGAATTTAAAGGGGAATTGTGATTAACTAATTCATTCTATTTAAGGGCAGCCTGGTGGGGCAGGGGTAGAGCTACTGCCTCACAGCGCCAGAGACCCGGGTTCGATTCTGACTGTGGGTGCTGGTTGTACAGAATTTGTACGTTCTCCTGTGTGGGCTTTCTCCAAGAGCTTCCGTTTTCTCCCACACTCCAAAGACGTAGAGGTTTGCACATTAATTGGCTTGGTAAAAATGTAAAAACATATCCCTAGTGTGTGTAGGAAAGTGTTAATGTGCGGCGATCGCTGGTCGGTACGGATGCAGTGGGCCTGTGTCCGTGCTGTATCTCGGAGAAAAAAACGAAATTGACTGGAGTTTCAGTTTAGTTTAATTTATTGTCACGCGTACCGAGGTACAGTGAAAAGCTTTTGTTGCGCGCTAACTGGCCAGCGGAAAGACAATACACGATTACAATCAATCCATTTACAATGGATAGATACATGATAAGGGAATAATGTTTAGTGCAAGTTTCTGCATAGAATAGAACTGCTGGAATAGGTGAGGGAATTCCGTGGATGTGATATATTTGAGGGGTGAGAGTCGTGCAGGAAAAGTTCACCAAAGCACCGTTCACACAGGTTTCTCCATCGTTTGTTCTGCCAATATTTTCATAACCTGTTATTTCCCAGTCCCATTCCAGTTGACCCATCGTGTCGGCAGATCTAATTCAGATGGTCTTTTTCAATATTGGATCGAATCCAAAGTGGAATCATCTCCCACAGTTGAAGTGCTGAATGCAGCTAAAATGTCAAATTATTGATCGAATTAGTTGTACGATTATTGGTGATTACCTTATTTAAACTTTGAAAGACAACTTGTAAACGTGGCACTTTGCCAAGAACACGACTGTGAAATACTTGTCTTTTAATTAAACACGTGATGGTTTAACCTGAGAAGGCACTGAACCATTACATTTGGCTCCTGATATAAAATAAAGTGATCAGAGTCATAGAATCATCGAGTGGTACAGCGTGGAAACAGGCCCTTCCACCCAGCTTGCCCACACTGGCCAACATGTCCCAGCTACACTAATCCCACTTGCCTGAGTTTGGCCTATCTCCCTCCAAACCAGTCCTATCCATGTACCTGCCTAACTGTTTCTTAAACATCAGGATAGTCCCAGCCTCAATTACTTCCTCTGTAGTTCCATTTACACCCACCACCATTTGTGTGAAAAAGTTGCCCCCTCAAATTCCTATTAAACCTTTTCTCCTTCACCTTAAACCTATGTCCTCTGGTGCTCGATTCCGCTACTCTGTGCAAGAGATTCTGTGCATCTACCCGATCTATTCCTCTCATCATTTTATACATGAGACCAGATTGTATGGTGCTTAACTTACATATTCTGTATTTGCCAAACACTTGCGTTTGGTCCACCAAGGCCAACTGCATCTCCCACTAGCTAACTATTTTAACTCCCCGTCCCATTCCCATACTGACCTTTCTGTCCTGGACCACCTCCACTGCCAGAAACGAGGCCACACGCACACTGGCGGGACAGCGCCTTGGCGACCACCCCGACCAGCGATCCCCGCACATTAACACTATCCGACACAAACTAGGGACAATTTATAATTTTTACCAAGCGAGTTACGATAACCTACAAGCCTGTATGTCTTTGGAGTGTGGGTGGAAGCCGGAGATCCAGGAGAAAACCCACGCCGGTCACGGGGGGAATGTACAGCCAAACACCATTTGTCAGGATTGAACCCGGGACAATGGCGCGTGAGGCAGCAACTCTACCGCTGCGCTGCCCTGTCCTGTCCGAAGAAAATATGGAAATATTTTATACTTCCATCATGCTTTGATATAATTTTACCAAAACAACTGGTTCGGTACATTCAGTCGGGATAAGACAATAGACAATAGACAATAGGTGCAGGAGTAGGCCATTCAGCCCTTCGAACCAGCACCGCCATTCAATGTGATCATGGCTGATCATCCACAATCAGTACCCCGTTCCTGCCTTCTCCCCATATCCTCTGACTCTGCTATTTTTAAGAGCCCTAGCTAGCTCTCTCTTGAAAGCATCCAGAGAACTGGCCTCCACCACTCTGAGGCAGAGAATTCCACAGACTCACAACTCTCTGTGAGAAAAAGTGTTTCCTTGTCACCGTTCTAAATGGCTTACTCCTTATTCTTAAACTGTGGCCCCTGTTTCTGGACTCCCCCAACATCGGGAACATGTTTCCTGCCTCTAGCGTGTCCAAACGCTTAACAATCTTATATGTTTCAAGCATCATACGGTATCACTCTATGACTCTATGTTGATATTTAACGGCTGGGGTTATGGAATTGGCTTGCAGTTTAAGTCTTAGCAACACGTAAAGAATGAAAACTAACCTGGTCATCAACAGTATGACTGGGAGATCAAAAGCATTCTGCTTCATGCTCTAACTCGATATCCTGCTGCCTCGGGGCATCTCAATCTCCACACCTTTGCGAGCAATGATTGATGTCATATTTACAAGGAAGGGGCAAATGCACTTTGCGTGCTTGGCTCTGCAAGAGAATGTCCAGCTGGAGGTGATTAAAGTACCGAGAGAGAACGTACTGTCAGAAGTCTCCCGAAGGCTCAGACGCGGCAAATACCGCCACACTAAAAGACTTAAAGATACCCAGGTTGAACTTTTCAATGTGTAGGAAGGAACTGCAGATGCTGGTTTATACCGAAGATGGGGACGGGAAATGACATCCTCCCCGATGCGGGACCTTGATCGCCCCGATGTGGAGACCCGCCCCCGGCTACTGGAGTCAAGATCGTCCCGTCAACAGAAGGCTCGAGTCCCCCGACCACGGGAGAACAAAGAAGGGAAGAGATTGAACTTTTTTTCGCCTTCCATCACGGTGGGGAATGTGGGGGAGTCACTGTGGTGGATGTTTATGTTAAAATGTATTTTGTGTGTTCCGTTGCTTTTTATTTGTATGACTGACTTGGCAAATGAAGTTCCTCGTATGTTGCAAAACATGCTTGGCTAATAAAGTGTTATTGTATTGTATGAATATAAAGTGCTGGAGTAACTCAGTGGGTCAGGCAGCATCTCTGGAGAAAGAGGATGGATGAGGTTTTGGGTCGGAACCCTTCTTCAGACTGAAAATCTTATCGTATTAAATTGGCACGTTAACTATTCATGATCTATATATTCTGAACTGGGCGGCACGGTGGCGCAGCGGTAGAGTTGCTGCTTCACAGCACCTGAGATCTGGGTTCGACCCTGACTATGGGCGATGTCTAGACGGAGTTTGTATGTACTCCCCATGGCCTGCATGGGTTTTCTCCAGGATCTCCAGTTACCTCCCACACCCAAAAAAAACACGTACAAGTTCGTACATGGCCTGGTAAAATTGCAAATTGCCCACAGTGTGTGTAGGATAGTGTCAGTGTGGACTCGGTGGGCCGTAGGGCCTGTTTCTATGCTGTATCTCTAAACTAAACTAAACTAAACTAATTATGAACTGCATTAACTTGAAGTATATCAGTAATTAGTTTTTTTTTAACTAAATCTGTCTGGTGTCTGAGTAATGCTTACAGCTGTGAAACTGAAAGAAATTTCTATTCTCCCCACGGGCATTTATTTTCTATAATGTAGTTTGGACACTTCTAACGGATAATTTAAAATGATGTCAACATGAAATGTTTTTATTCCCCCACCTCCGTTCAGTACCATGTTCTTCAAATGTGTAGGGAGGAACTGCAGATGCTGCTCTACACCGAAGATAGACACAAAATGCTGGAGTAACTCTGGGACAAGCAGCATCTCTGGAGAGATTGGATGGGTGAAATTTCGGGTCGAGACCTTTCTTCAGACTAAGAGTCAGGGTAGAGGGAGATACAGAGATAAGGAAGTGTAAAAGATGAAGGCAGTGTAAGAGAGTCCTTCAAATACTGTGTCTCGCGGACACGACACGGATGAGCACGACTTATTGGAGCACCCTATGCAGGGGAGGGGTAGTACTGAGACACCACCGTTCTATCTCTATGAACTAGGTAGGCTAGCTTTAATTTTAAAGCCATATGAGTAGGTCAACCTATGATGAGTGTTTGTCGACTTTGCGCCTGTACTCGCTGGACTTTAGAAGGATGGGGGGGACCACGTGGAAGCATACAGAACAGTGAAAGGTTATGGATAGAGTGGAGAGGATGTTTCCACTAGTGGAAGAGTCTAGGACGAGAGGTCATAGCCGCAGAATTAAAGGACGTTCATTTGGGAAGGAGATGAGGAGAACTGTTATCAGACTGTGGTGAATCTGTGGAATTCTTTGCCACAGAAAGCTCTCGAAGCCAAGTCAGTGAATATTTTTAAGGCAGAGATAGATCGGTTCTTGATTAATACAGCCGTCAGAGATTGTGAGGAGAAGGCAGGAGAATGGGGTTAGGAGATAGAGATAGATCAGCCATGATTCAATGGCAGAATAGACTTGATGGGCCAAATGGCCTAATTCTACTCCTATTCCTTATGACGTTATATTTTGGATTAGGTATCCAGAGGCAAACCTTTAGGTGGACAACAGAAAGATCTATCGGACTCCATTCAATTACTCAGCGGGTCAGACAGCATCTCTGGAGAAATGGAGCAGGTGATGTTTCGGGTCAAGACCCTTCAACGCCACCTATTCTTTCCGGAGATGCTGCCTGAGCCGTTGAGTTACTGCAGTTTTTTGTGTCTATCTATGGTTTAAACCAGCATTTGCAGTTCTTTCCTACACATGCAGTTCAACCTCTGAGCTTCTCCTTCTCTCACCAGTGGAGAGCGGCAAACATTGGGGACAAAATCTCCTAGAGTCGTACAGCATGGAAACAGGGCTTGCAGTTATCTAGTCCATGTCGACCAAGCTTGTAGCACCTAACTGCATGTGGCCCATAAGCTTTTCTGTTGGCGTACCTGTCCAAATGTCTTTTACAGTCACGGTGGCGCAGTGGTAGAGTTGCTGCCTCACAGCGAATACAGCGCCGGAGACCCGGGTCCGATCCCAACTATGGGTGCTGCCTGTACGGAGTTTGTATTTTCTCCCCGTGACCTACGTGGGTTTTCTCCGAGATCTTCAGTTTTCTCCCACTCCAAAAAGACTTACAGGTTTGTAGGTTAAAGAAGGAACTGCAGATGCTGGAGAATCGAGGGTTACACAAAAGGCTGGAGAAACTCAGCGGGTGCAGCAGCATCTAAGGAGCGAAGGAGATAGGTGACGTTTCGGGTCGAGACCCTTCTTCAGGTTAATTGGCTTGGTGGTAAATGTAAAAATTGTCCCTAGTTTGGTGTAGGATATTGTTAGTGTGTGGGGATCACTGGTCGGTGCGGATCCGGTGGGCCGAAGGGCCTGTTTCCGTGCTGTATCTCTATACTAAAATAAAGTAGCTGCCTCTTCTGGCAGCTCGTTCAATACACCCACCTCCAAATGTGTGGAAAAAGTTGCCCCTCAGCTTCCAATTAAATCTTTCCCCTTTCACCTTAAAGCTAACCCTTGATCCCACTATCTTGGTTAAAGACTCGGTGTATTTACCCTATCAATTCCGCTCATGGTGTTTGTTATACACCAGTATAAGACCACCCCTCATCCTCCTGTGCTCCCAAGGAATAAAGTCCCAGCCTGTCCACCCTCTCCCTGTAGCTCAGGCCCTCGAGTCCGATCAATCAGCTGATGATCTCATTGCAAGTGTGCAGTTGAGTTGGTAGTTGACATCTGCCCAAAGGCATGTCATTCCTGCTTCTTTTTGAGCGGAGGACCCACAGTGGCAGCTTTGCCATCATCAATAACTTCAGGCCTGAAGCCAGGTCTCCAAGTTCAAGAATGGTCTTGCATCTGAATATTCATGCATGGAGATCTGAATATTCATCACAGTGCCGTGCCATGTCTATGAACTATGAACCAGCATGTTATTATTGTACAGCGAACTCCCACATAACCCCCACACATTATGAGTTGAAAGAAAATGTATTCAGTGTTGGTTAGTTTACTTCACGTAAGTTTGGTGAGGAAATTGTACTAGGTAGCTCATAGGGCGGTACGGTGGCACAGTGGTAGAGTTGCTGCCTTGTAGCGACAGAGACCCGTGTTCGATCTTGACTACGGGTGCTGTCTGCACGGAGTTTGTACGTTTCCCCCATGACCTGCGTGGGTTTTCGCCGGGTGCTCCGGTTTCCTCCCACACTCCAAAGACGTACATGTTTATAGGCTAATTGGCTTGGTAAAATTGTAAATTGTCCCTAGTACGTGTAGGATATAATTAGTGGGCGTGGATAGCTGGTCGGCACAGACTAGATGAGCTGAAGGGCCTATTTCTGCGTAGTATCTCTAAACTAAATTAAACTAAAACTAAATGGTAAGAAGGAACTGCAGATGTTGGTTTGAAGAAGGGTCTCGACCCGAAACGTCACCCATTCCTTCTATCCAGAGATGCTGCCTGTCCCACTGAGATACGCCAGCATTTTGTGTCTAAATGATCTTTTGGTGACTGAATCTGAACATTCATGCTTTGGGGATCTGGATATGTAACCCTACAACATGTTATTTTTGTACAGCAAATCCCCATATCACCCTCCCCCCATATTTCGAGTTGAAAGCAAATATATTTTGTGTAGGAAGGAACTGCAGATGCTGGTTTACGCCAAAGATAGACACAAAATGCTGGAGTAACTCAGCTGGACAGGCAGCATCTCTGGATAGAAGGATTGGGTAACGTTTCGGGTAGGGACCCTTCTTCAGACTGAGAGTCAGGGGAGAGGGAAATGGGGTGGCATGGTGGCACAGCTCGTACAAACCACATGGTGGCGCAGTGGAGGAGTTTCTGCCTTACAGCGCTTGCAGCTTTGGCGACCCGGGTGCGATCCCGACTATAGGGTGCTGCCTGTATGGAGTTTGTACGTCCTTCCCGTGATCTACGTGGGTTTTCTCCGATTTGTTCGGTTTCCTCCCACACTCTGGCATGCACATTAAGCGGCTTGATGTATGTGTAAATTGTTCCTGTTGTAGGATAGTGTTAGTGTGCTGTTCGGCGCTAACTCGGTGGGCAGAAGGTGCTGTTTCCGCGCTGTATCTCAAAACTAAACTAAACTAAACTAAAAGCGATGACATTTTATGTCGGTTTGTTTACTTCACATAAATTCGGTGAGAACATTTTCCTCTGTAGCTCGAGATTTTGTCAGCGATTTGTGAATTTGTAAGGACGAATCTTCCTAATCTAGCTGTAATACAAGGCGGGATTCATAATCTTCTTCTTCTGAGGTGGATGAATAATGATTGATATGCAATACATTTTACGGTCCAACTATTTTCGATGAGAAAGTAACAAAGGTGTTAAGAAAGCTAGAACCAAACTGAGGGATGATGCACCGAAGCTGCAAATTGTTGATCAAATGATCAGTGTCTAAAGATACAGACTTGATATTGGATGAACATGCTACACCCTTTTAGTGAAGGAGCTAAGCCAGTCTATCTGTTTCAACAGGGCAGCACGGTGGCGCAGCGGGTAGAGCTGCTGCCTCATGACGCCAGTGAACCGTGCTCGATTCCGACCTCGGGTGCTGTCCCTATGAACACATTAATTTTCTCATAAGGTCATAAGGAGTAGAATAATGCCATTCAGTCCATCATGTCAACTTGGCCATTCAATCATGGCTGATCTCTCTCTCCCTCTTAACTCCATTCTCCTGCCTTCTCCCCATAACCTCTGATATCTGTACTAAACAAGAATCTATCTATCTCTGCCTTAAAAATATCCACTGACTTCGCCTCCACAGCCGTCTGTGGCAAAGAATTCCACAGATTCACCACCCTCTGACTAAATAAATGTCCCCTCATCTCCTTCATAAAGGAACGTCCTTTAATTCTGAGCCTTTGAGCTCCAGTCCAAGACTCTCCCACTAGTGGAAACATCCTCTCCACTTCCACTCTATCCCAGCCTTTCACTATTCTCCAAGTACTTTTCTTCCTACCACGTCTCAATGATGTGGGTGTGTAGATTAATTGACCTCCTAAAAATAAAATCCTGTTCTCATGCAAAAAGCGGATGAGAAACTGGGATAACGTAGATATAATGTGAAAGGGTGATTGGTGTGGACTCGGTGGGCTGAAGGATCTGTTTCCACGCTGTATTTCTAAACTTGTCGGAGCATCCACCTCTCAGCAACATTATATATCAGTGGTTACACAAAAAGCTGGAGAAACTCAGCGGGTGCAGCAGCATCTAAGGAGCGAAGGAGATAGGCGATGTTTCGGGTCGAGACCCTTCTTCAGATTATATATCAGTGGTTAGCCTGGGGCTGTGGAAAGCCACTACGTCCCTGTGAGCTGATGCCTCACGGCACCCGAGACCCAGCTTCGATGCTGACTACAGACTGAAGAAGGGTCTAGACCTGAAACGTCACCTATTCCTTCACTCCATAGATGCTGCCTCACCCACTGAGTTTCTCCAGCATTGTTATCTACCTCCGATTTTTCCAGCATCTGCAGTTCCTTCTTAAACAGAACTTTGAGCAAATGCCTCAGAGTCATGAATTATGATCGAGAGGAAGACATGAGGCAAACAACAAAAAGAATAGCATTGAAAAGTTATCAATTTTGTATGTAATGCTTCCTTCCCCTGCCCCCTAGTGCAGTGAATATGAATGCATGACTGAATATCTTCCTGATAGTAATGGATAGCTTAAGTCAACTGACTATGGAAACTCATTAGCAATTGAGCTGCCAATTCATCTCGTTGAGATGCGATTGTCCATTGTTATTTAATCAAACCAGTCCTTAAACCGTGTTCTCGCCCTCCATGGATTTTCTACTTCAAAGTTTATTCAAGAGTGTTTTATTCTCATATGTCCCAGATAGTACAATGAAAATCTTACTTGCAGCAGCACAACAGAATATGTAACCATTCTGTAAACAATTTAATAAACCAGAGAGAGAAAAAAAAATAGCATGTGTACAAACTCACAAATACACATATAAAGATCATATATATAACACGTGCACACACACGCACGCACGCACACGCACACACACACACTTAGGGTCACACAAAAATTCCCAATAATAACAATAATAGTGTATGTAGTTCAGAGCTTATTTGGAGGTTGTACTGTTTAATAGCTGAATGGCTGTAGGGAAGGAGCTGTTCCTGAACCTGGATGTTACAGTTTTCAGGCTCCTGTATCTTCTTCCTGATGGCAGGGGTGAAATGAGTGCTTGGCCAGGGTGGTGTGGGTCTCTGATGATGAGGCAGTGACTTCGATAAATCCCTTCGATGGGAGGGAGGTCAGAGCCGGTGATGGACCGGGCAGTGTTCATATCTTTTTGCAGTTTTCTTTCCTCCTGGGCATTCAAGTTGTCGAACCCAGGCCGTGATGCGGCCAGTCATAAAGCTCACCTTCAGTCAATAGTCAATACATTCACCTGTGTCTCTTTGAAAGATGCTGCAGCGCTTTTTCTCCCACTTCTCATACTTGTCTTCAAGTGCCCCTTTCCATCTTTTCCTCTCGGTTTGTTGTTCATAAGTTTATAAGTGAAAAGAAACGAACTGAAGAAAAAGCTGAATCCTCAGGCTAGATCCTTAAAGTACCTACCTCTGTATTTCCAAGGGGTTTTGCTTGAACTCTGAGGCTCTGTTTATGCATGCAGTCTAACAACTTTTCATTCCGTGAGTACTACTATTGTTACTCATAAGTGCAAGCTTTGTCGTGCAGGGCCTGTCCCACCAGCATGCGACTGCATGCGGCGAGCGCGACCAAACGTGGTGGCTTGAGGCGTACGGCCTCGCGGGGCCGGTCCCACTTCCAATCGCGGAGCTGTATGGAGCTGGTCCCGACATCATACTCACCAATCAGCTGGGCAGGAGGCGGGCCGACTGAATTTGGACGTCGCACGGCATCGGGCGGTGACGTCATCACGCAATGGCCTGCGCTCGCTGTACGCCGTCAAGACGCTGCGTATGACGTCCAGGCGTTGCGTGCGGCCTCAATGCGGCTGCGGGCCGACAGTTTTTCGGAGCCCCGCGCGATGTCGGGAACAGCCCTGCACAACTCCATACGCCTCCGGCGATCGAAGTGGGACCGGCCCCGCGAGGCAGTACGGCTCAAGCGACCACGTTAGGTCGCGCTCGCCGCATGCAGTCGCATGCTGGTGGGACAGGCCTTTTACCTTCTCCCAGCTAACAATGATCTATCTTTGTCCTGTTTTCACACCTTACACTTCCTTATCTGTGTATCTCGCCCTCCCCTGACATCAGTCTGAGGAAGAGTCTCGACTCTGGATGCATATTCTGCAGAGATGCTATTTGACCCGCTGAGTAAAGGGCCTGTCCTACCAGCACCCGACTCCATGTGATGAGCACGATCAAACTAGAAGCGGGGGCCGCGCGGAGTTCGGGTGATCCCTGTACAGGGCCCGTCCCACCAGCATGCGCCTCCATGCGGCAAGCACACCCAAATCGGCAGCGGGGGCCGTGCGGAGGTCGGGTGAGTGGCGCAACGTGGCGCAAAGTGAGGCGAACTTGGAGCGAAGTCTAAAGGTAAGTTCGCCAGGACAGAGAGGGACACACATAGAGGGCCACGGAGGCACCTACAGAGAGGGTCACGGAGGCACGATGTCGAGACGGTGTGTAATGCGTCAAGGCGACTGCGAGCCGACAAGCCGTTGCCCGCACGGAATTTTTGAACATAGTCAGTTTTTCGGAGCCCCCCGCGATGTCGGGACGAACTCCGCACAATTCTGCACGGCTCCGGCGATCGAAGTGGGACCGGCCCTGCGACGCCGGACGGCTCAAGCGACCACGTTAGGTCGCGCTCATCGCATAGAGTTGCATGCTGGTGGGACAGGCCCTTTACTTCAGTACTTTCGTGTCATTTGGTGAAAGAGGTCAGATTAAACAAGGTGTATTGGCGATGCAGAGAATAGTGGACTTGGGAGGAGACATCACAGGTGCCACTGGTGAATTAGTAAAGTCCTGTATGGGTAAAAGCTGAACTAGGAGAGCATGTACCTCTGTGATTGGCAAAGCTTGGAAAAATCCGTTCCCTTTTGGTTATGTGTGAACAGTTCCTAGAACATACAATTCAGCCTGGAGATGTGCAGTCATTCAGCTTGACTTAAAATCAGCAGAGCAGTGTATCGGCTTCAAGCTGCTTAAAGGCAACATTTGATCTTTCCTGTGTGAAAAGCCACTCTGAAGACACAAAATGCTGGAGCAACTCAGCGGGACAGGCAGCATCTCCAGAGAGAAGGAATGGGTGACGTTTTGGGTCGAGGGCCTTCTTCTGAAGGAGGATCAGCTGGTAATCCAATAAATACACCATTGTCAATGTTTCATATGCTGCTTTGCTCTACTTTGGTTCACAAGTTTGTGAGCAAACATTTGGGTGAGATTTATATCTTTGATTTATACGTCTTGGCAAATTGGTTGGCCTGGTAGCGTGGGTTTCGTAGGAAGAAAACACGAGCAAGAGGCAGCAGATTCATAAGTACCATCCTCCAGGGAGCAAGTCATTCCAATTGTTTTGTCCCTTTTAATAAAATCACAGCTGGATGTGTGACTGGAAGCTTAAACTAAATAGCTTTAATGGGATTGTGCCTAACACCTACAGGATCGAGTGTCACACGCATTTTAAATTGTTCCATCGTCAAATCATTTAAACTATTACCGAATTATAGACCCCCCCCCCCCGTGCTTGGTGGGAAGTTGCTGATCGTTGCTCAGATAGTATGTCTCAGGTAGACCCAGTGTACTTTCTCAAGTTGATCCTTTAGTCAGAGGGTGGTGAATCTGTGGAATTCACTGCCGCATGGCTGCGGAGGCCAAGTTGATGGATATTTTTAAGGCGGAGATTGACAGATTTTTGATCAGTACACGTCAAGGGGAATATGGGGAGAAGGAAGAAGAATGGAATTGAGAGGGAAAGATAGATCTGCCATGATCGAATGGCAGAGTAGACGTGATGGGCCGAATGGCCTAATTCTGCTCCTAGAACTTATGATCAACTTGTCCTTTGACTTTGCTCCTTGTACTTCATCGCCCTTTGAGAACTTAATTTCTCCATTTAGATGTTATATTTCAGGAGAATTATTTGTCTCAAATAAAGTTTCGTTTAGAGATACAGGGCGGAAACGGGCCCTTTCGGCCCACCGAATCACGCCGACCAGCGATCCCCGCACGCTAACACTATCCTACACACACTAGGGACAATTTACATTTACACCAAGCCAATTAACCCACAAACATGTACGTCTTTGGAGGGTGGAAGGAAACCGAAGATCACGGAGAAAACCCATGCAATCACGGAGGGAAGGTATAAACGCCGTACAGACGGCACCCGCAGTCAGGATCGAACTCTGGTCTCTGGCGCTGTAAAGGGCCTGTCTCACTTACGCAATTTTTTCGGTGACTGCCGGCACCCGTAATGGTCGCAGCAGGTCGCCGAAAATTTTCAACATGTTGAAAATCCAGCGGTGACTAGAAAAAGGTACGACTCTTTGGGCGACCACTCACGACCATACAGGCGTCGCCCCGCGACATGTCGTCAGGGCGTATGGTCGTGCGTAGTCGTACAAACAGTCGTACCTTGGATCTGTGCTGCTCAAATCGGAGGTTATTAAAAACATAAACTCCATTTGGAATTTGGTCCAATGTCCCACATAGTCTTCTCCCTCTCAAGTTCAAGTTCAAGTTCACATTTATTGCCACATGCACCAATTGCGGTACAGTGGAATTTGACCCCTCCGTAGTCGCTGCTACGGATGGCCAGATGTACAGGCCCTCTCGTTGGGATGATTGACACTCTGACATCGGGACAGTCGAACGCATTCCGTGGCTTGGAGTGCCACTTTCCTACCGGAGACCGCGGCTTCAGGATGCAATAGTCCGACGGCCGGCGGTCGGAGCTCTTCTCCGGCGATCCCCAGCAAAGGATCCCAGAATCCGTCCGGATGGTAAGTCCACGCCACGCCCATGGGTGGAAGCTCCGCAGACCACAGCCCCATGATGCCAAAGTCACCAGGCCAGCGATCAGAGCAATCCTTTCTGACAACATCTAGCAAGGGATCCCCCCCCCCCCCCCCCCCCGCTCCGAAATGGAAAAGTCCACGCTGCGCCCGTTGCTGAAGCTCTGGGCTTGACTGCAGGTAAGGCCGCTCCAATCCAAGCTGTTAGGCCACGAGAGGGGAGGGCGGAGAAGCGACATGGAAAAAGTCGCCTCTCCATCAAGGAAGTGACCGAAAAACGGTTTCCCCCTTCCCCCCTCACTATCCCCCACATAAGACATACCGAGAAACACCAAAACAAACACTTGGACATACTAAAAAAAAGCAAATAACGAACATGCTGCTGGCAGGGCAGCTGACTCACAGCGCGGTCCTTTTGTTTGTTCGGTTGGGGGAGTTGCCCCCCAAATCCCTGCCATTGTTTTAGTTTACAAAGCATCATCTTTCTATACTATGACAAAAAATGGGATTTGATTGTTCTTTTGGTCATTAAAGTCATTTTCTTTTTTGCTGCACCTCTAGGGAATATGTACATTCCTGTAAGTGTGTACATCCCATTTTCTACATTTCAAATTCACCTTGCCTTGCCTCATAATCTTTGATTTTTGTGTCAACATTTGTAACAGTTTCCCAGTATCGTGCCACATAGATCCTTTTGTACAAACTGTTGCCTTGGCTTGTGTTTGGTCTGCAGAACAGAGCGTGGCATGTCGCTGCAAGCCTCCGTTAATAATGGTTTGGAATCAAAGGTAGTTTTCATTAAATATTTATATTCTGGGACAGAAAGTACTTGCGGAGAAACTTGAGTCAAACTAGAAATAAGACGTTTTTTCTCTGGTGAATTACTCCCCAGAGGTTTTGAAAGCTTACCATTTGGTGGTCTTGAAGATAGGCACAAAGATCTGGAGTCACCCACCGGGACAGGCAGCATCTCTGCAGAGAAGGAATAGGTGACGTTTCGGGTCGAGACCCTTCATGGTCTACTCTTTGTTTTTTATTAAAGATATATTTAATCACGGTGGCGCAGCGGTAGAGTCGCTGCCTTACAGCGAATGCAGCGCTGGAGACCCAGGTTCGATCCCGACTATGACTGCTGTCTGTACGGAGTTTGTACGTTCTCCCCGTGACCTGCGCGGGTTTTCACCGAGATCTTCTGTCTCCTCCCACATTCCAAAGACGTACCGGTTTGGAAATTAATTGGTTTGGTAAATGTAAAAATTGTCCCTAGTGGGTGTAGGATAGTGCTAACATGTGGGGATTGCTGGTCGACGCGGACCCGGTGGGCCGAAGGGCCTGTTTCCGTGCTGTATCTCTAAATTTTATATATGCCTGAAATGATAATGGGAAGGGAGAGAGAGGGAATGCAGGTGTCACTTGGTACGACCTGGCTGCATTCCCTCTCCCTCCATACCTCCCCCGCCCAAGTCGCACCAGCTTCTCGTTCTCACCTAGCAAACAGCTACCAATGGCCTGTTTCCTTTATCATTGTTACTTTTTTGCATATCTTTCATTCCCTTGTTCTATATCTCTCTACATCACTGTCTATATCCCTCGTTTCCCTTACCCCCCCTCCGACTCTCAGTCTGAAGAAGGGTCTCGACCCGGAACGTCACGCATTCTTCCTCTCGAGAGATGCTGCCTGTCCCGCTGAGTTACTCCATCTTTTTGTGTTTATCCCACCAGTTAAACTTGCACCTTTAGGTACCTTGGTTGGCAAGGATCGATTGGGTTAAATGGGACTGTTTACATGTTGTATACCTCTATCGTGGTTGAGATTTAATCACCGAGCAGACAAAATTAAGGACAAAGCCAATGCCGTTTGGCACACTGTCTTTGCTCCGCATCGTCTGATATTTTAATTCAACTTCGATTCTCCATATCCCGAAGGAATCTGTAAAAGTTCTCAACAAAAAAAAAACAAGTAATGATCAAGACTTATTAACATATCATTTGCAGAAAAAGGAGCAGAACATTTCATTATGGAAACAAAAGATAAGGAAATGTAACAAAAATAATTTCATGTTTGACATTTTCAATTTCTTTTTCTGCAATTTATTGCTAGAAGCAATGGTGCCCTATGGTTTCAATTATTCCCTCCATGGGCCAGTGCTATTGACTGACATTGCATTTATCATTATAATGCCATCTAAAGGACACTGACGTTATTAATTACTAGACATAACATTCTGCGGCCAGTTTAATGGACAATTAATATGTAAATCCAGACAGTTCTTTAATATGGTGGGAACGTAAAGGCATTTGTGGGAGTCACACACTGTATAATGGTTGTGTTTGCTGCTGACATACACGACCATAATATTAGGGTGGCACAGTGGCGCAGTGGTAGAGTTGCTGCCTCACTGCACCACAGATCCTGGTTCGATCCTGACTACGGGCGCTGTCTGTGCGGAGTTTGCAAGTTCTCGCGTGGGCTGTACTTTAACAAGAAGATGTTGATGTAGCTTCCCAGGATTTCATCGAGCTTCCTGAGTTTTCGTGGCAGTGGCTCCATGATTTCTGTCTGATGAGTCTTCACCTCCCAAGTTTTCGTGGGCGCGAATTCCCATCCATCAATCTTGACAGTCCATTGGTCCTTGATTAGAATTCCTACGAAAACCTGGGAGAAAACAAGTTAACCACTGATACCATCACTAATACTTTTACAATGATGAAGATGCACCCAGGCATTTCTTCCATCTACCTTTACTGCGGTCGGAGACACTAGAAGAACTTGGTACAGTCTTTCCCAACAAAGTTCTGATCCTTACCTTACCCAATTCTTCACTAAGACATGGTCTCCGGGTTTTACTTTAATGGGAGTTACTAATGAAGGCATATCTTCATAGGCATCTCTCACTCTACAATGTAAATCCCTTAAGGCTCTTGTCACGGTTAAGATACAGTCGGTCATCTCTGCAGTCATATGGTGGAAATTAACTATTTTCATTGCATTTTGGTTCCAAGGGGTTTTCAAGGGTATACCGTAAATAATTTCAGCTGGGCTTAATCTAGATTTTCCTGCAGGTGTGACTCATCCCAAATAGGGCTATTGGGAGTAATTTAATCCATCCATGTCCAGTCTCCGCCTTTAATTTGGCTAATTTGGTCTTAATAGTCTGATTTGCCCTTTCTACAAGTCCAGCAGCCTGTGGTCGATAAGCACAGTGTAATTCTTTTTAGATCCCCAGCTGTTCACAAAATTCTTTATTGATTATCCGAGCTATCCGTTATCTGAGCTAAGTCGAATGGAAATGCCGAATCTAGGGACAATTTCTCTCATTAGCACCTTGACAACAGTAGCCGCTTTATTGTCAAGGGTTGGGTATGCTTCGATCCACCGGCTGAATACATCGATTATGACAAGAATGTATTTATATCCTTGGCATCTTTCTAATTCAATATAGTCCATTGCAATATCTCAAAAGAATCCATAGGCAATGGTGTTTTCCCTCCTTCACATTCTATTCCTTTGCCTGGGTTGCACTGCTGGCAGACCAGGCAATTACTGCTTACCTCTTGAGCAAAAGATTGTAATTTTGGATGCCACCAAGTAGCCAATAGAGTGTCCCCCACTGCTCTTGCACCACAATGGGTTGCATAGTGCATACATTCGATAACCCTTACGGTCAATGAGTCTGTCATGCATGTTTGCCCTGCTGGAGTGGTCCATTGCCCAGTCATACAATCCAGTACACATCCCAGTTGTCTCCATCTCTCCTTATCTCCTTCAGTAGCCTCTTCTTGTAATTGAACGATTTCTTGGATGGTCGGCATCAGTTTCTCCAAGAGGGACTTGTTATTTACCATTTTGGTCTGCCTCATCATTCTAGGTAACACCACCTTACATTTCCATGATACCTTTTTAGCTACTAAATCAGCATTACGACTTCCAATGACTACCAGGGTCTGTCCTTTAGTATTTGCGCTATATTTTATTACAGAGATTTGGCTGGGTAGCATTAAAGCCTTCAATAAATTTGTCACCAATTGTTTGTGTGGTATTTGAGTTCCTGCAGAAGTTAGAAATCCCCTATTTTGCCATGATTGGTCAAAATCATGCACCATCCCAAATGCATATCGAGAATAAGCGTAAATATTTATAGATCTTCCCCAATAATAGAAGCCCTAATTAAAGTGAATAATTCTGCTTGTTGTGCTGAATAAGGTGATTTAAAAGCAGCTGCTTCTACAATCTCTGTCTTTTGATTAATAATTGCATACCCAGACAACCTCTCACCCCATATAGATCAGATGTCTAGATGCAGGCACTCCTCTTTGCTTACCATCCTTCATATCAGTCTGAGCCTAGACTGGCTGGTGCCAATCAAAGCCTGTAAAGTTCAATTGGCAAGGGTTAAGCAATTCTGACAAGTGCAGGGATCCTCCATTTTATGGTGTCTTTAATTTAGCCAATATTAACACACCTTGTAATCCATCTTGTCATTAGTATTGTGTGTGCCGTGCACACTTACATGTGGATTTCCTCTTGACTGAGGCGTGCAATTTTTATCGTGTCCTGGCAGAAACTGCTTTTGACTTTGGGGGCTGAGGCGCACTTGATTTGAAGCAGGCTCGCCGCGCTGAAGGTCGCAAGTGTATCCCCAAATCTCCACTTGCCTCCCGGCCACTTCACACACCAGTGAAGAGACCATGCTGTAATTAATACTGTGTGACACACATTACCCAACAGGCCAGAGCTTAACACATGGGAGATCAAACCCTGGTCAGGCCACTGGATCTGAGTCTAATCCCTGTTGTCCGCAGAGGTTAAAGGGAAGTTAACAAGCTGACAAAAACTTGAATAATAGCTTTTGTCAGTGTTGGAAAAAGTAGCATAGTTCTGCCATCCACTCAACAACTGCCCTTTCATGTCGATTGTTAACCACATCATTTCCTCTAATTTCCTCTGAAGTTGAATTGTTGGTTAGAAGCTCAATTTCCTCTGTGCAAGATTTGTCAACACACTTGGGTAACTTCCTATTTGTGAGATTGTTAGCTCATGCAGGCTTGAGTTTGAATAAAGGTACAAAGTTACCACTTAAAATGTCCAGCAGGTATATCTGCCCTTCTTATAACCATATAACCATATAACAATTACAGCACGGAAACAGGCCTTCTCGGCCCTTCCAGTCCGTGCCGACCATTTATTTTCCCCTAGTCCCATCTACCTGCACTCAGACCACTTATTTTTCTTTTTTTTATTATCTTTCTTTTTTTTTCGGCCACACTACTTTGGTGGTTTAGGGGTCGTTCCTTTGTGCTTTTTCCAGCTATCTTTTCACTTCTCACTTTTTCCCTCTCTTGTTCTCTTTTTCTTTTCTTTTTTTCATTTTCAGGTTTATAAGGTTAAAAATGAAGCTGTACAATAATTGTATAATCTTAGATGCCGAATGTTTTATCTTTGTACAATTGCTTCAAATAAATATAATTTAAAAAAGTAATTATTTTTTAAAAAATGTTCAGCACAAGAGAGTGCATAGCGTTTATGATGCAGGAAGGAACTGCAGATGCTGGTTTAAACCGAATATAGGCACAAAAAGCTGGAGTAACTCAGCGGGACAGGCAGCATCTCTGGAGAGAAGGAATGGGTGAAGCTTCGGGTCGCGATCCTTCTTCAGACTAGAGTCAGGAGAGAGGGAAATATTGACGATGGTGGAGAGAGATATAGAACAAATGAATGAAAGATATGCCAGAAAGATAACAATGATCTTGGAAACAGGCCATTGTTGGCAGTGGGCCAGGTGACAGCGAGTCAAGAGCGGAACTCGCTATCAAAACATGGAGGGGACCGGGGGACAGGGACACACACAATTTTTTGGCGGCCGCGCGCGCATGTGCACACTCACACACACATGCGCAAGGATTCAGAGGCTCAATCCAGCGCTAAATGCAGCTCAACTCTGCCTGTCTCGCCGGGTTAACCTACAGCCCTGACTGGATTGACGGGACACCAGCGCTGCTTCTCCACGCTGGCCATATTTCCTGCCAACCCGGGCAGGTTCACCAGGCAGAGTTGAGCTGGGTTTAGCGCTGCTTCTCTGCGCTGGCTGTGGGCCTGGGGGTACATCTCATGTCTGACTCCCGACCTCTCTGGCCACCCGTGGGGGGGGGAGGGAGCACTCGGGTGGGGACGGGACAGTGCTGGGGGCCCAGCCGGGATCGATCATGGCTGTGGATGAGGCGCAGGTCTGTGCCACGTCTCCCTCCTCCAATCACCGCACTGAATCATCATGTCCCGCCCCCATTGCCTGCTGACCGACGTCTCTCTCATCCAATCGGCGCCCTCGATCAGCAGTCCCACCTCCACTGTCTCGCGGAAAGCGGAGATTTTAAAATCCGGATGACAAAAACTTGGGGGGGATGTCCCCCACCTCTCAAAATATGGGGGGGACGTGCCCCCCCTGCCGCCCCCCCCCCCCCCCCGTGTTTTCCGCCCCTGCAGCGAGTTATACTGGCAATGAAACTCACCAGGACGGCAGTGAAACGACTTGGGTGGGGGTAGGATGGAGAGAGAGGGGATGTAAGGGTTGCTTGACGTTAGAGAGATCAATGTACATACCGCTGGGGTGTAAGCTGCCCAAGCGAAATCTGAGATGCTGCTCTTCCAAGTTGCATTTGGCCTCACTCTAACAGTGGAGGTGGCCCAGGACAGAAAGATCAGTGTGGGGGTGGGAGGGGGAGGTTAAAGTGTTTGGCAACAAGGGAGATCACGGAAGCCCAGGTGGACTGAGTGAAATTAAACTGAGTTTAGTTTAATCACTCGTATAATTCAGCAAGAATTTTACCTTGACAATTAAGTTAGAGATCCATTATTTTCGCTCTAATTGACTGAAACTGTGTGGACTATATATAAGGTTATTGTAAATCCTTGCAATTTACCTATTGCTTTTATTGCAAATTTGCAGATATTGGAAAAATGAAATAAAACCCGAAAAATACTCTAAACAATCAACAGTTCAGGTGGCTTCTGTGAAAAAATATAAAGTTAGGATCCAGACCTTACTGATTAGTCTCTGACTTGGCCGGTCCCATACCTGAAACATTAACTACTTTGTGTAGGAAGAAACTGCTGATGCTGGTTTACACAAATTGGAGGAACAGCATCTCATATTTCACTTGGTCAGCTTACAACCCAGTGGTATGGATTTTGATTCTCTATCTTCAAGTAACCCCTGCATCCCCTCTCTCTCTGACCCTCCCCCACCCGTCGCATCAGCTTCAAAGGCATCTTGTTGAGTTTCATTGTCTGAGCACCACCCGAAATTGGAGGAGCAGCACCTCATATTCCGCTTGGGCAGTCTGCACCCTAGCGGCATAAACATTGAATTAACCAATTTCCGATAGCCCTTGCTGCCTCTTCCCCTTCTCAGCTCTCCCTCAGCCCTCGGGCTCCTCCTTTTCAGTTTTCCTTTCTCCTCCCCATTCCCCCCCCCCTCCCCCACCCTACATCAGTCTGAAGAAGGGTTTTGGCCCGAAACGTTGCCTATTTCCTTCGCTTCATAGATGCTGCTGCACCCGCTGAGTTTCTCCAGCACTTTTGTCTACCCTCGTTGTCTGTAACTCGTTCTCACCTAACACACAGCTAACAGTGGCCTGTTTCCTTTATCATCGTTACCTTTTTGCATATCTTCCATTCATTTGTTCTATATCTCACTCTATATCACCATCTATATCCCTCGTTTCCCTTTCCCCTAACTCTCAGTCTGAAGAAGGGTCTCGACCTGAAAAGTCACCTATTCCTTTTCTGCAGAGTTGCCGCCTGTCCCGCTGAGTTACTGCAGCTTATTGTGTCTGCGCCGTCAACTACTTCTCTTTCCACGGAGGCTGTCTCATCTGCCGAATGCTTGAAGCATTTTCTTTTTTTTTGCCACTATTTTTATTCGACCAACTATCTATCTTCTATTCGAGCACCCCTACATCCTATGTTAACTAGGATAACATGTTAGGCAGATGTTCACTTGAGTCCATTCGGGTTCACTTGCACCTCCTCTAACCTCATCTACTGTATCATCCGTTGTTCAAGATGTGGACTCAGCGAGACCAAACGTGGACAGGGCGCTCGTTTCGCTGAACACCTTCGCTCAGTCTGCCTGAACCTACCTGATCTCCTGTTTGCTAAACACTTTAATTCTCCTTCCCATTCCCACACTGACCTTTCTGTGTTGGGTCTCCTCCATTGTCAGAGTGAGGCTAAACGCTAATTGGAGGAACAGCATCTCATATTTCACTTGGGCAGCTTACAGCCCAGTGGTATCAATATTGATTTCTCTAACTTCAAGTAACCCCGGCATTCCCTCTCTCTCTATCCCTCCCCCACCTAAGTCGCACCAGCTTCTTGTTCTCACCCAACAAACAGCTAACAATGGCCTGTTTCCTTTATCATCGTTACTTTTTTGCACATCTTTCATTCATTGTTCTTTATCTCTGTACACCAGTGTCTATATCTCTCGTTTTCCGTTTCCCTGACTAGTCTGAAGAAGGGTCTCGAGCCGAAACATCACCCATTCATTCCTTCTCTCCAGAGATGCTGCCAGTCCCGCTGAGTTACTCCAGCTTTTTGTGTCCACATGGATAACATAGTTAGTTCTCAAGGTCATCTGCCCTGGAGGATGCTGGCTATGTGGGAGCTGTCACAGATTTACAGTGGCCACTAACGCCATCGCAATACACTCCACTGCTGTGAGATCTACAAGTCTAATGTTAATGTCCACTTTCACAAACGACAAAGCACTATCAAATAGCAGAGATTCAGTTTTGCTTATTATTGCCACGTATCAGTGAAAGGCTTATTTGGTTGCGTGCTACCCAGTCAGTGAACTTACTAGAGGGTAATAGAGTTATACATGATTATCGATCAAGCTGTCCACTGTGTACCGAGGATAAAGGAAATGATGTTTATGGCAAGATAACGTCCGATTAAATATACTCAGAAGCTCTCCGTTGAGGTAGATGGCAGGTCAGGACCGCTCTCTAGTTGACGATAGGATGGTTCAGTTGCCTGACAGCAGCTGGGAAGAAACTGTCCCTGAATCTGGAGGTGTGCGTTTTCACGCTTCTGCACCTCTTGCCTGATGGGAGAGGGGGTAGTCAGGGTGCGACTCGTCCTCGATCATGCTGCTGGCGTTGCCGAGGCAGCGTGAAGTGTAGATGGAGTCGATGGAAGGGAGATTGGTTTGTGCGATGGATGGTCTGGGCTGTGTCCGCAATTCTCTGCAGTTTCTTGTGGTCTTGGATGGAGCTGGTGTACGACGTTATTTGTTGACACTCACTGATAAATGGATATGATCAACGAAGACATGAAACATCAAGGCAAAAGCACAGACATTCTATCATTTGTCACATTTACCTGCACTTCACATTCCAGAACCAGGGGCCACAGTTTAAGAATAAGGAGTAAGCCATTTAGAACAGATATGAGGAAACACTTTTTCTCACAGAGAGTGGTGAGTCTGTGGAATTCTCTGCCTCAGAGGGCGGTGGAGGCAGGTTCTCTGGATGCTTTCAAGAGAGAGCTAGATAGGGCTCTTAAAAATAGCGGCATCAGGGGATATGGGGCGAAGGCAGGAACGGGGTACTGATTGGGGATGATCAGCCATGATCACATTGAATGGCGGTGCTGGCTCGAAGGGCCGAATGGCCTACTCCTGCACCTATTGTCTATTGTCTATTGTCTATTTGTCTATCTGTATAAAAAAGGACGGGTTGTACTTGAACCCGAGGGGGACCAATATCCTGGCGGGGAGATTTGCAAAGGCTACTGGGAAGACTTTAAACTAGAAAGGCTAGGGGGAGGGACTCGGGTAGAGGGGGCTAGGGGACAGGGTGTGGGGCAAGAGGCAGAGAAGGGAGGCACTCGTACCCAAAATGTAGGCGAGAAAGAGGAAAAAGATAATAAACAGAGAATAAGGGATGGTGGGTTTCTAAAATGTGTATATTTTAATGCTAGGAGCATTGCAAGAAAGGTGGATGAACTTAGAGCCTGGATTGACACCTGGAAATATGATGTTGTGGCAATCAGTGAAACATGTTTGCGGGAGGGTTGTGATTAGAAACTAAATATTCCAGGATTTCGTTGTTTCAGGTGTGATAGAATTGGAGGGACCCGAGGTGCAGGTGTTGCATTGCTTGTCAGAGAAGATATTACAGCAGTGCTTTGGCAGGATAGATTAGAGGGCTCGTCTAGGGAGGCTACTTGGGTGGAACTGAGAAGTGGGAACGGTGTAGCAACACTTTTAGGGGTGTATTATAGACCGCCAAATGGGGAGCGAGAATTGGAAGAGCAAATATGTAAGGAGATAGCAGTAAGCAGTGCTTACTTCTAGTAGTGAGCACAAGGTAGTGATTGTGGGAGATTTCAATTTTCCAAAAATAGACTGGGAAACACATTCTGTAAATGGGCTGGATGGTTTGGAGTTTGTAAAATGTGTGCAGGATAGTTTTTTGCAGCAATACATAGAGGTATCGACCAGAGAAGGGGCAGTGCTGGACCTCCTGTTAGGAAATGAGGCAGGTCAGGTGACGGAGGTATGCGTTGGTGAGCACTTTGGGACCAGTGATCACAATACCATTAGTTTCAATATAATTATGGAGAGAGTCAGAACTGGACCTAGGGTTGAGATTTATGATTGGAGAAAGGCTAACTTTGAGGGAATGCGTAAGGATTTAAAAGGAGTGAATTGGGACATTTTGTTTTATGGGAAGGATGTAGAAGAGAAATGCAGGACATTTAAAGGGGAAATTGTAAGAGTACAGAATTTTTATGTCCCTGTTCGGTTGAAAGGAAATAGTAAACATTGGAAAGAGCCATGGTTTTCAAAGGAAATTAGACACTTGGTTCGAAAAAAAAGAGATATCTACAATAATTATAGGAGGCATGAAGTAAATGAGGTGCTAGAGGAGTATAAAGAATGTAAAAAGAATCTTAAGAAAGAAATTAGAAAAGCTAAAAGAAGATATGAGGTTGCTTTGGCAAGAAAGGTGAAAGTAAATCCAAAGGGTTTCTACAGCTATATTAATAGCAAAAGGATAACGAGGGATAAAATTGGACCATTAGAGAGCCAGCATGGACAGCTATCTGCAGAGCCAAAAGAGATGGGGGAGATATTGAACAATTTATTTTCTTCGGTATTCACCAAGGAGAAGGATATTGAACTCTGTGAGGTAAGGGGAAAAAAGTAGAGTAGCTATGAGATTCAAAGAGGAGGAAGTACTGACACTTTTGAAAAATATAAAAGTGGATAAGTCTCCAGGTCCTGACAGGATATTCCCTAGGACATTGAGGGAAGTTAGTGTAGAAATAGCAGGGGCTATGACAGAAATATTTCAAATGTCATTAGAAACGGGAATAGTGCCAGAGGATTGGCGTACTGCGCATGTTGTTCCATTGTTTAAAAAGGGTTCAAAGAATAAACCTAGCAATTATAGACCTGGTAGTTTGACGTCAATGGTGGGCAAATTAATGGAAAGGATACTTAGAGATAATATATATAAGCATTTGGATAAACAGGGTCTGATCAGGAACAGTCAACATGGATTTGTGCCTGGAAGGTCATGTTTGACAAACCTTCTTGAATTTTTTGACGAGGTTACTGGGGAAATTGATGAGGGTAAAGCAGTGGATGTTGCCTATATGGATTTCATTAAGGCCTTTGACAAGGTTCCCCATGGAAGGTTGGTTAAGAAGGTTCAATCTTTGGGTGTTAATGGCGGAGTAGCAAGATGGATTCAACAGTGGCTGAATGGGAGATGCCAGAGAGTAATGGTGGATGGCTGTTTGTCAGGTTGGAAGCCGGTGACCAATGGGGTGCCTCAGGGATCTGTGTTGGGTCCACTGTTGTTTGTCATGTACATCAATGATCTGGATGATGGGGTGGAAAATTGGATAAGTAAGTATGCAGATGATACTAAGATAGGTGGTGTTGTGGATAATGAAGTAGATTTTCAAAGTCTACAGAGAGATTTGGGCCATTTGGAAGAGTGGGCTGAAAGATGGCAGATGGAGTTTAATGCTGATAAGTGTGAGGTGCTACATCTTGGCAGGACAAATCAAAATAGGACGTACATGGTAAATGGTAGGGAATTGAGGAATGCTGTGGAACAGAGGGATCTAGGGATAACTGCATAGTTCCCTGAAGGTGGAATCGCATGTAGATAGGGTGGTAAAGAAAGCTTTTGGTGTGCTGGCCTTTATAAATCAGAGCATTGAATATAGGAGTAGGGAGGTAATGTTAAAATTGTACAAGGCATTGGTGAGACCAACTCTGGAGTACGGTGTACAATTTTGGTCGCCTAATTATAGGAAGGATTTCAACAAAATAGAGAGAGTACAGAGGAGATTTACTAGAATGTTGCCTGGGTTCCAGCAACTAAGTTACAGAGAAAGGTTGAACAAGTTAGGTCTTTATTCTTTGGAGCGCAGAAGGTTAAGGGGGGACTTGATTGAGGTCTTTAAAATGATGAAAGGGATAGACAGAGTTGACGTGGATATGCTTTTCTCATTGAGGGTAGGGAAGATTCAAACAAGAGGGCATGACATGATAATTAAGGGACAGAAGTTTAGGGGTAACATGAGGGGGAACCTCTTTACTCAGAGAGTGGTGGCTGTGTGGAATAAGCTTCCAGCAGAAGTGTTGGAGGCAGGATCAATTTTAACATTTAAAAGTAAAGTGGATAGGTATATGGACGGGAAGGGAATGGAGGGGTATGATCTGAGTGCAGGTAGATGGGACTAGGGGAAAATAAATGTTCGGCGCGGACTGGAAGGGCCGAGAGGGCCTGTTTCCGTGCTGTAATTGTTATATGGTTATATGTTATATGGTTATTTACTTTTTCTAGGAAAATTAACACCAGGAACATTACTTAATGGATCTCAGAGACTGATTTTTTTTCTCTCTATTTTGTTTCTCAAAGTTTGAATCAAAAAACTAAATTGGTGTCAGCATTGATCTTCGTGTGACCTCTCGCCTTCATTCTTATCTCTTTGCTTGTTAAAGTCGGCATTATATGTAACAATCCACCTACACTTTCATTCTGAAGTTATTCAAAATGTTGGAATAACACCTCTGTTCTTTCATCCTCAGCTTCATTTAACGTGCGTGGATGTGATTTTATCACCAGAGGTTCTATTTTAATTTGGTTTGATTACTTAATATTTTTATTTTAGATGTGCCCGCACGATTTCTAAATTAATCTTCTAATGGCCATCTTCCTAACCTGCTGAAGGAGGCTAATTAAACCTCTGCAATATCAGTGTCAGTTTTAGTTTCAGTTTAGAGATACAGCGCGGAAACGGGCCCTTCAGTCCACCAGGTCCGCGCCGACCAGCGATCCCCGCACACTCACACTATCCCGCACACAACAGGTTTTTTTTTTTAACAGTTACCAAGACAATTTACCTACATACCTGTACGACTTTGGAGCGTGGGAGGAAACCGAAGCTCTCGGAGAAAACCCACGCGGTCATTGGGAGAACGTACAAACTCCGTACAGACAGCACCCGTAGTCGGGATGGAACCCGGGTCTCCGTCACTGCAAGCGGTGTAAGGCAGCAACTCTACCGCTGCTCTACCATGCAGTATGCTTACGTATGTCTGTAGGTTCATCGTCCCCCTGTGAGTGTGCAGGGAGTGGATGAGAAAGTGTGACAACGTAGAACTAGTGTGAACGAGTGATCGATGGACAACATGGACGCGGTGGACCGAAGGGCCTGTTTCCGCGCTGTATTTTCCAACCAATTCACTCACTCATAGTGTCATGGCGTGATACAGTGTGGAAACAGGCCCTTCGGCCCAACCTGCCCACAGCGGCCAACGTGTCCCATCTACACTAGACCCACCTGTCACTATTTGGTCCATATCCCTCCAAACCTGTCCTTTCCATGTACGTGTTTCTTAAACGTTGGGATGGTCCCAGCCTCACTTACCTCCTTTGGCAGCTTGTTCCATACACCCACCACCCTTTGTGTGAAAAGGTTACCCCTCAGATTCCTTTTAAATCATTCCCCTTCACCGTAAATCTATGTCCTCTGGTCCTCGATTCACCTACTCTGGGCAAGAGACCCAATCTATTCCTCTGATGATGTTATACACCTCTACAAGATCACTCCTCATCTTCCTGCGCTCCAAGGTATAGAGCCCCAGCCAACTCAACCTCTCCCTGTAGCTCACACCCTCGAGTCCTGGCAACATCTTCGTAAATCTTCTCTGTACCTTTTCCAGCTTGACAACATCTTTCCAATAACACGGTGCCCAGAACTGAACACAATACTCTAAACGTGGCCTCACCAACGTCTTATACAACTGTGACATGAGATCAAGCAAAGTCAAATAACAAAGAATACCGGTTCCGTGGGTCAGGTTTGTTAGCCTTACATGTGGATCTTGGGAGGAATCTAGAAGGTGGAGTGCGGATATGTTGAATGTTGTATTGCAGAAGGTCTTGCTGCCACAGAGCCAAGTTGTGCAATGTGTAGGATGGCTTTGGCAACAATGCACACACTCTCAAAGTGTGGTTATATTTGGAATTCAAAACCTCTCCGAAATTAGAAGCCTGGCTCTCACAACCCTCTCACCCTTTCTCTTTAAAGGGACTTTTGTTTACTTCGGAGATACAGTGTGGAAACAGGCCCTTCGACCAGCGATCAGCCCGCGCACCAACACAATCCTATACACACTGAGGATAATTTTCAACTTTACCAATGGCAATTAGCCTGCAAACCTGCACGTCTTTGGGGTGTGGGAGGGAACCGGTGCACCCGGAGAAAACCCACACAGTCACAGTGCGAACGTACAAACTCCGTACAGACAGCACCCGGCCAGGATCGAACCCGGGTCTCTGGCGCTGTAAGGTCGCCTGGTTCATTGTTCAATTGACACTGATGTCCAGTTTTGAGTTCAATCTTCATGAAAGCTGGATGCAATCTTCAAAAAAACATCCCCTGACTCTCAGTCTGAAGAAGGGTCTCGAGCTGAAACGTCACCCATTCCTTCTCTCCAGAGATGCTGCCTGTCCTGCTGAGTTGCTCCAGCGTTTTGTGTCTATCTTCCAAAAACATCCCCTAGGCCATGCTTATCTGCACATCATAACTAACGTTGCCTCCAAGCAGAAGATCTGTGACCTTTACCTAAGTTGTTTTGATGTTTGCTTGTGTTAATGCCCTCAGCAATGCATTATAATTTTTGAGTGGCGTGTTTATGTGCACAGCAGATTTGAGGATAGTAACCTGGAAAATATGATAGTTGTTTGACATTTCTTATCTCCCATCAGGATTACCTTCCACTCTTTCACATATCATCTTTCAGGTTAGGGGCAGCACAGTGTGGCAGCTGGTAGAGCTGCTGCCTCACAGAGCCAGGGACCTGGGCTCACATTCTGCTTGGAGTCTGAGTGTTTTCTCTACGATCGTGTGGGTCCACGTCAGGGACTCTCTGGTTTCCTTCCACATCCCAGTGTGAGTGCGAGTGTGTAGGTGAACTGTAAATTGGCCCTGGTGTGCAGGGAGCGGACGCGAAGGGGAGATAACGTTGAACGAGTGTGAACGGATGCGTGGGAAGGAACTGCAGATGCCAGTTTATGCCGAAGATAGTCACAAAATGTTGTAGTAAAGGGTCCTGTCCCACTTTCCCGAGCTGCTCACGAATTCTCCCGAGTTTTCTCCTTGATTCAAACTCTGAGAATGTTCGTAACGGGTCCGTAGGAGGTCGTAGATATGTCGTAGCGGCTCGTTATTTCAGCCGTAAGTACTCGTGGCATTAAATGTTGCAATTATAACCATATAACCATGTGCCATGTAATGGGCTGCCGCCATTGTCTATTTATCCTTTTATCCTTTTTATCCATTTTATCCATGCCTATCCTTCTGTTAATTTATCGTGTTGCACAGGGAGCCAAATGCAACGTAATTTTGTTTGGAACTGCATATATCGATGTATTTCTAAATGACAATAAACTTTGTTTGACTTTGATAACAATTACAGCACGGAAACAGGCCTTCTCGGCCCTTCCAGTCCGTGCCGAACATTTATTTTCCCCTAGTCCCATCTACCTGCACTCAGACCATACCCCTCCATTCCCTTCCCGTCCATATACCTATCCACTTTACTTTTAAATGTTAAAATCGATCCTGCCTCCACCACTTCTGCTGGAAGCTCATTCCACACAGCCACCACTCTCTGAGTAAAGAAGTTCCCCCTCATGTTACCCCTAAACTTCTGTCCCTTAATTCTCATGTCATGCCCTCTTGTTTGAATCTTCCCTACCCTCAATGGGAAAAGCTTATCCACGTCAACTCTGCCTTTCATCATTTTAAAGACCTCAATCAAGTCCCCCCTTAACCTTCTGCGCTACAAAGAATAAAGAATAAAGAATTTCTCCTACCAACTATCTTTTTAGTCGTGGACATTTTTCATCGTGCTGGAAAAAAGTCCCGACTTACCTGATGCCCCGAGTACCTACGGCTGACATAGCGAGCCGCTACGATATATCTACGGACCCGTTACGAACATTCTCCGGGTTTTAATCAAGGGGGAAACTCAGGAGAATTCGTGAGCAGCTCGGGAAAGTGGGACAGGCCCTTAACTCAACAGGACAGGCAGCATCTCTGGTTAAAAGGAATAGGTGACGTTTCGGGTCGAGACCTTTCTTCAGACGGAGAGTTAGGTGAAAGAGGAACGAGTGATATAGACAGTGATGTAGAGAGATATAGAACGAATGAATGAAAGATATGTAAAAAAGAAACATTGATAAAGGAAACAGGCCATTGTTCGCTGTGGGCTAGGTGAAAACGAGTTACAGACAATGAGACTGAACAAGACGACTTTGACTCTGGTACAACTATATGGGATGGCTACTCTAGCTTTTTATGTCTATCTTCGGTTTAAACCATCATCTGCAGTTCCTTCCTGTGCAGAATCTGACCCACTGAGTTACTCGAGGGTTTTGTGTCTATCGTTACCCAAGATAATTTCCTGGCATCTCACATTATTGCCTGAAGCCGATGCCAAGCATGGTGCCTCTTGCACGTCGGTGAGACCGAACGAAGACGTGGTCTGGAGAATGGTTCCGACCCAAAACATCACCTACTCCCTTTCTCCAGCGATGCTGCCTGACCCGCTGAGTTACTCCAGCAATCTGTGTCTATCTGGAGTGAACGGATGATAGATGGTCAGTGTGGACTCGGTGGGCGGAAGGGCCTGTTTCCATGCTGTATCTCCAAACTAAACTGAATCACTGGGCTGCGTTTCTCAACATTAAACCACGCAAGGCCACTGTGATCACAGAAGCCATTCTCGCCAGTGTGAGGTGCATTTTAAATAACAACAAAAAAGTTTTGCTTTCAAAATGCCAAAGAGAATAAAAAAGGGACCTTGTGTATTGTTATTCAAACTGGAATCTCTCTGTCAAAACTTGAGTAACAGATGGCCGAACAGCCTGTCAAAACATGATTTCTGCCAAATAAGATTATCAAGTGGCAATACTTGGCAAGACATGCACATATGTCTTGAAGCAATATGTGTCCTTTCTAATCTCCAAAAAAAATGTATGATTCTCTGTGGATGGAGCTGCACAAAATGTGCAATGTTTCATAATCCTCGGCAAAATTATATGTCTGCAAGGTGTCTTTCAAGAGCAGTTTTGTTTTGTAACAAAATTATTTTTAACATTCACGGCACGGTGGCACAGCGCCAGAGACCTGGGTTCGATCCTGACTGCGGATGCTGTCTGTACGGAGTTTGTACGTTCTCCCCGTGACCGCGTGGGTTTTCTCCGGGTGCTCTGGTTTCTTCCCGCAATTCAAACATGTACAGGTTGGTAGGTAAATTGGCTTTGGTAAAATTGTGATTTGTCTCCAATGTGTAAGGGTAGGGATAATGTGCGGGGCGATCGCTGATCGGTGGGCAGAAGGGCCTATTTCAGCACAGTATCTCTAAACTAAACTAACCATTCTCTGTTTAAACCCCAAAATCTTTTTTTTAATGAAAATCCCTTTCATTGTATTTCGAGCTGGAAAATCGAAGGTGGACAAAAATGCTGCAGAAACTCAGTGAGTGAGGCAGCATCTATGGAGCGAAGGAAAAAGGCGATGTTTCGGGTCGAGACGCTTACAGTCCTGCCTGGACTGACGGGACACCAGCGCTGCTTCTCCGCGCTGGCTGTAAACCTGGGCCATATTTCCCGCAAGTCCAGGCAGGGCTGTAGGTTCACCTGGCGGGACAGGCCGAGTTGAGCTGGGTTTAGCCCTGTTACAGCTCCCGCCTGACTCCCGACGTCTCTGGCCACCCCCGGGCATGTGGGTGGGGACCGGACAGAGCCGGAGAGCCGGGTCAATCCTGGCTGCGGATGAGACGCAGGTCTGTGCCACGTCTCCCTCCTCCAATCATCGCGCTGAATCATCATGTGCCGCTCCCATTGCCCGCATCTCTCGTCCAATCGGCGCCCTCGATCAGCAGTCCCACCCCCACTGACAAGCGGAAAGCGGAGATTTCACCGAGTTTTAAAATCCGGATTACAAAAAATGGGGGGGGGGGGGGGGGGGCGTAAGGGGGATGGTCCCCCATCTCTCAAAAGAGATTCTCCATGAGATTTCCGACCCTGCTAGCACTATCTTACACAATCGGGACAATTTACAGAAGCCAATAAACCTACAAACCTGCACGGCTTTGGAGTGCGGGAGGAAACCGGAACAACCGGGGAATACCCACGTGGGTCACGGGGAGAGCGTACAAACACCGTACAGACAGCACCCGTAGTCAGGATGGAACCTGGATCTCTGGCGCTGGAAGGCAGCAACTCTACCGCTGGCTGCCCTCATGTGCTGACTCATCACCAGCTGTGATTTAGTCAACAACAGTGTTGTCATCGCTGAGTGGAGGCACTTTGCCTCAAAATGCCTCAAACTAATGTCAGCAAATTAAAGCAGACATGAAAAATATCTGCAGGCGTTGTGCATGGTATTACTGATACCTGACTTTGCAGGCTAAAGAAACAAAAAAAACCTCGAACATTAACGGCTGTACGATAGGATGTCACGTTTCATTAATATACATTGCAAGTAATTTTTTGTTCGAGCTCGCTGGAGCCTTCCAATATCCTTAACTGACATTTTAAAATCACCTTTGTTACAATTAATCTGGATTTGAGAACTGTTTTCAGGAAATTTATTTTACGAGTTGCCGTTTGGCCTGGCAATAATTTGGAGCTTCTGCGGGGCTGGAAGCATTTCTTTGTGATATGTTTTGCATTTCAATCTATCACCGGTGATTGTGGTGTGAATGTGTGACACGGCTGATCAATGGGGATGATGGCATTTTAATGGATAGTAATTAGTTTTCATTGGTAACTGCACTGTTGCCTTGGAGACTCCAGTCTAAATCTACTTCAAGGATAATAGATGAAAGTTGCTTATTTCATGATGGCCCGATGAAGGTCTGTGGTTAACTGTGCTTTTGCTGGTCTTGCGATCTCCTCCGACAATCAAAACCAAACTTGGGTCGATGGTGGGTTGGCACCAACGAAGGGCTGTATCGATGCTGCAGTCATTCTCTGCCTCAGAGGGCAGCGGAGGCGGGTTCTCTGGAGGCTTTCAAGAGAGAGCTAGATAGGGCTCTTAATAATAGCGGAGTCAGGCGATATGGGGAGAAGGCAGGAATGGGGAACTGATTGGGGATGATCAGCCATGATCACATTGAATGGCGTTGCTGACTCAAAGGGCCGAATGGCCTACTCCTGCACTTATTGTCTATTGTCATGATAGTTCCTGAAGCCAGGCTTGTAGAGCTACCACGCGACACGATAGCGTAGTGGTTGAGTGGTCACAGCGCCAGAGACCCAGGTTTGATCCTGACCACGGGTGATTTGTCAGTGTGGAGTTTGCGTGTTCTCCCCGTGACCTGCGCGGGGTTTCTCCGGGATCTTCGGTTTCCTCCGACACTCCAAAGACGTACAGGTTTGTAGGTTAATTGGCTTGGTATAAATGTAAAAATTGCCCCTGGTGGGTGTAGGATAGCGTTAATGTGTGGGGATCGCTGGTCGGCGAGGACCCGGTGGGCCGAAGGGCCTGTTTCCATGCTGGATCTCTAAAGCAAACTAATAAACCAGTAACAAATAAAAGTCCACACTCCGTCCCACACAGAGACCCAGCTTCCCTACCATGGACTAGTTGATCAGGTTTTAGGTTCAACATGGTCTCATCCAATCTTATCTATAAAGTATTGCAGGTTATGTGGGAAGGAACTGCAGATGCTGGTTTCACTAAATATAGGCACAAAAGAGGCAAGAATTATAGCATGTCAGACCCAGTGTGTGGCTTAATTCTCCTGTTAAACTCAAACTGTTATCTCAATGCCCAATCATTTTCTACCATTTACATACATCCTTTTGCAAGCACTTGGTATCCCCCACAGCTCATTTTACCACCTAATTTCACACCATCAGGAATATTGACTATGCTAAACCCTGCCTCTTCACCCAAGTGATCAGGGTGGATTGTATTAAACACAGTGTGAGTACAGATCCATAGATGCCCCACTGATAGCGGCAATTATCCCTCGTCTCAATCGATACTCAATCAATGATGTCACTCCAAACCTAAGCCCTTTATTCATGCAATTACCGCCAGATATTATACAAAGGTGTGGCACGGTAGATGTTGCCTCACAGCGCCAGTGACCCGGGTTCGATCCCGACTACGGGTGCGGTCTCCACGGAGTTTGTACGTTCTCCCCGTGACCTGCGTGGGTTTTCTCCGGGTTTTCCGGTTTCCTCCCACATTCCAAAGACGTACAGGTTTGTAGGTTGTTTGGCTTGGTATAAATGTGAAAAATGTTCGCTGTGTGTAAAGCAGCATCTGCAGTTCCTTCCGACATATCCGGCAATACTTTAATGATTGCTGGTCAGAGGGGGCTCAGTGGGCTGAATGGGCCTGTTTCTGTGCTGTATCTCTAAATTAAACTAAACTAATTATGAACTGCATTAACTTGAAGTATCTTGGTGATTAGTCTGTCCTATTAATGCTCACAGCTGTGAAACCGAAAGACACTTCTGTTATCCCCGTGGGCATTTATTTTCTATAATGTAGGGTGCAAAATACATGAAGATAACTTGAAATGATGTAATCTTTCATTTTTTTCCCCCCAACATCCATTCAGTACCATGTACTTCACATGTGTGGTGAGGAACCGCAGATGCTGGTGTACACCGAAGATTGACACAAAATGCCTTAGCAACCCAGCGGGACAGGCAGCATCCCCGGATAGAAGGAATGGGTGACGTTTCGGGGTCGAGGCGCTTCTTCGGACTGAGCTTCAGGGGAGAGGGAGTTACAGAGATAAGGAAAAGTGTAAGAGATGGAGGAATTGAAAACTAAATGTAGGAGAGTACGTCAAATACTGTGTCTCATGAACAAGACATGGAGGAGCAAAGGTTATAGGCGCAGTCAGTGATGGGGTGGGATAATACTGAGAGAATAAATTGTCCCTACTGTGTAAACCAGCATCTGCAGTTCCTTCCTATCCATCCTATAATATTTTATAAATGGCTGGTTGGCGCGGACTCGTTTTGCTGAAGGGCCTGTTTCCGTGCTGTATCACAAAAAACTAAAACAAAAAAAATCCAAATATATTACGTTTGCTAGTTTTACCCCTTAGCTGGTAATGTAACTTCTGTTAGATTTATGTATTTTTCTACATTTCTTTCCCTATGTTGACTGCTTCTGATTATGTGGTCCATATATAACATCCTTCACAAATTTCAAACATTTGCTGACGTCAGGTAGACTTTAGATTCTGTATCAGATTCTGTAATTTACCTCTCCCCCCCTATACTAAATGGATTTTATTCCCCATTATTATACACTAATGCAAGACACTTGGTTAATAACACTATTTAAACTCGTTCCGCCCCATAATTCAGGTATGATCAAATTTGTACACTGACTTCTAATCTTCAGTTCAGTTCAGTGTAGTTTAGTTTATTGTCATTGGTACCGATGTACAGTGAAGAGCTTCTGTTGCGTGCTATCCAGTCAGCGGAAAGACAATACATGGTTACAATCGAGCCATTTACAAGGTAAAGCCAGTAAAGTCCGATCAAGGATAGTCTGAGGGTCATCAATGAGGTAGATAGTAGTTCAGGATTTCTCTCTGGTTGTGGTGGGATGATTCAGTTGCCTGATAACAGTTGGGAAGAAACTGTCCCTGAATCTGGAGGTGTGCGTTTTCACACTTCTATCCCTTTTGCCCGATGGGAGAGGGGAGAAGAGGGAGTGGCCAGGGTGCGATTCGTCCTCGATTATGCTGCTGGCCTTGCCGAGGCAGAGTGAGGTATAGATTGGATCAAGAGAAGAGAGGTTGGCTTGTGTGATGGCCTGGGCTGCGTCCACAATTCACTGCAATATCTTGCGGTCTTGGATGGAGCTGTTCCCAAACCAAGTTGTGATGCATCCCAATAAAATGCTTTCTGGGGCGCATCTGTAGAGTTGTTGGGGACATGCTGAACTTCCTAAGCCTTCTAAAGATCTTCCACTAGATCTTCAAAGAGTTGTTAAGTATTTCATTTAGCCCTGAGAATTCTAGGTGACGAGAGAACATACTTCCCATCACAGAATTAAAGCCCTGGGTTTATGGTTTACATCTGCTAAGCAATTAAAAAAATGGATTTGTAAAATTGAAAGATTATTTCTGGATAGATTGAATCTGCTGGCGCTGGAAGTACCACATAGATATTGAAAATTCTCCATCGTTTCTTACAAAACGCATGCATATGTGTTGTGGCAGATATAGATGATTTTGGAGTTTAGAGATACAGCGCGGAAACAGGCCCTTCCGCCCACCGAGCCCGCGCCGACCAGCGATCCCCGCAAGTTAACTCTACCCTACATACACTAGCGACAATTTTACATTGATACCAAGTCAATTAACCTACAAACCCGTAGGTCTTTGGAGTGTGGGAGGAAACTGAAGATTTCCATAGAAAACCCACGCAGGTCAAGGGGAGACCGTACAAACGCCGCACAGACAGCACCCACAGTCGGAAATGGACCCGGGTCTCTGGCGCTGTAAGCTGGTAGTTCTGCTGCTATGCCACCATGTCGCCCAATTGTTGGAGATAACGGTCGATAATTGGTTGTGAAAGAGTTGACTGAAATTGAGCTGTAGTTTGTCGTTATCAATTTCGACGGCAAAGACTTGGGTCACGAGAGTTCAATTGTTTTCCGATCCCTCAAGAAAGCAGATGCTATCAAAGAAAGGAAATACATTTGAACTTGGGTAAAATAAATCAATTTTGTAATTATAAACCAACAAGTCTGAATTCATCAGAGGCCAAAAAGTGCTGGAGTAACTCAACAGGTCAGGCAGCATCTCTGGAGAACATGGATAGATTTCCAGTGATGCCCCCAACTACCCTCTTTAGACCTTTTCATTTCTAACTGCTGGTGTTTTAGAATCTGGTCCCAGCCCGAAACGCCACCCATTCCTTTTCTCCAGAGATGCTACTGCCTGACCCGCTGAGTTACTCCAGCATCTATCTTTGGTGTAAACCAGTTTCTGCAGTTCGTTCCTACACATCTCTGAATACATGCTCCAATCTGGAAAAACATTGAACCCTTTGTAACTTGTTATCCACTTGGTAATCTCCAAGGGATTTTATATTACTAACATAAGATGTGGGTCAAGTGCCTTTTGACTATCAACTTACACAACATTAACTACATCTTTCCTTTGACTATGGGTGGATGTGGAGAGGATGTTTCCACTAGTGGGGAGAGTCAAGGACCAGAGTTCACAGCCTCAGAATTAAAGGACCTTCTTTTAGGAAGGAGATGAGGAGAATTTTTTTAGTTGGAGGGTGGTGAATCTGTGGAATTCATTGCCACACATGGCCATGGAGGCCAAGTCAATGGATATTTTTAAGGCAGAAAATTACAGATTAGGGTGTCACAGGTTATGGGGAGAAGGCAGGAGAATGGGGTTCTTCTTCTTTCGTGCGGCATGTACAGCCTAAAGTTGTCGGACAACTTGTTCTATTTGATCTTCTGTTTGTGCACGTCGAGTTGATTGCATTAGTCAAAACAGGGCGGACCACGTGAAGGTTGCAATCTTCCACACCGAGAATGGGGTTAAGAGGGATAGATAGGTCAACCATGATTGATGGGCCGAATGACACAACTCGGCTCCTATTACATGAATTCATGAACATATCCTTCTACGATTTGTATGTTTTTGAATATCTTCGCAGTTTTTTATACATTGGCTGCTGATCTATTCTCCATATAGAATGTTCCTGTTAATCCTTGTGCTAGATGTCCTCCATGTTACCTGCACTCAGCATGTTTCTCGACAGTATTATTAACCTTACATTTATCAGCGCCACCTTTTTGCTCAGTGAGCTATTTAAAATAGTCACCTGGGCATCCAACACAACCTCTGCCATCTCTCCTAGCGCATTGCTATAAATTACCTGGAGGACAGTTCCTTCCCTCACCTTGAGCCAATATCCCAGGTGATGAACAAGGCATTAATATCTCATTTTTTAAATTTGTTAATTTACAGGATGTGGGAAATGGATAGCAAGGCCAGTAATAATTGCCCTTGAAAAATTGCCCATAAATCATAGTTTAGTTTAGGGATACAGCGTGGAAACAGGCCCTTCGGCCCACCGATTCCGTGCCGACCCACGATCCCCGCACGCTAGCACTACCCCAAACACACACTAGGGACAATTTTACATTTATACCAAGCCAATTAACCTACAAACCTGAACATCTTTGGAGTGTGGGAGGAAACCGAAGATCTCAGAGAAAACCCACGAGGGTCACGAACAAACTCCGTACAGACAGCACCCGTAGTCAAGGTTGAGACCCTTCTTCAGACTCAACCCCAAATTACATCTATTCCTTTTCTCCAGAGATGCTATCCGACCAGCTGAGTTACTCCAGGTTTATTTGTCTATTTTTAGAAAATACCGGAATTGCTAAACTGAGCAGGCAGCAAAACATAAAGTGCTGGAGGAACTCACTGGGTCCGGTAGCATCTGTGGAAGGAGTGGACGGACAACGTCTCAGGTTGTGACCCTTGCGATCAGGCAGCATCTCCGGGGAAGACATGAAACATTGTTAGCCATAAAGAACACCGAAATACTGATATTATGAAATGTGCTCTAAATATGTAAGTAAGTAAGTTTATTGGCCAAGTATTCACATACAAGGAATTTGCCTTGGTGCTCCGCCCACAAGTAACAACATGACATACAGTGACAGTTACGAATGACTCAGAAAACACTAAACATTAATAATAATAAGACATTAATGATAAAACACCATTGATCAAGCATGTGAACCAACAAAATACCAGATCAAAGGGAGGCTACAGATTTCTGACTGTTGAGTAGAGCAACTACTCGTGGATATAAATATCCCTTTGTCAGCACTTTATTGCATTGTCAGCAAGCTGAAAGGTTATATTTTCTTCAGTCTTCTATATCTTCAGTCTGAAGAAGGGTCTCGACCCGAAACGTCGCCCATTCCTTCTCCACAGAGATGCTGCCTGTCGCGCTGGTTTACTCCAGCATTTTGTGTCCATCTTCTAGTTATATGTTGCTTTCAGATTATTCCGCAGGATATACATGATATTATTGACTGGCATTCACGGTATCTCCAGTTAACTGAACGTTGAACCGCTTTACAAGGGCAATAGTTATTCTTGTCAGATCTCTCAATTTCTGTGCGTGTTTCCTCCAGTAACAACCCCGCTGTGAATTCACAGAAAAGTGGAATATATAGAGATATATGCTGAATAATATTCAGAATATTGCTGATCTTTTCTCTGCAAGAACTCCAAACTGTGGTGCAGAATGGATGGATGTTAACTACAGCATCCCTGGGGAAAAGGAATGGGTGACGTTTCGGGTCCTCTTGCGAATGGCGTGCACAGCCTAAAGTTGTCGGACAACTTGTTCTATTTGATCTTATTTGATTGTGTTGTGCACGCCGGATTGATTGCATTCGTCGAAACAGGGCGGACCACGTGAAGGTTGCAATCTCCCCACCCCAGTCGAGACCCTTCTGACCCAAAATGTCACCCATTCCTTCTCTCCAGAGATGCTACCTGGCCCGCTGAGTTACTCCAGCATTTTCTGGAGTGTAACCATCAACAGTCCATAAGCATAAGAAAGCATTCTAGGAGCCCAGTCTTTATGGAAAGACACTCAAACAGTTAGGAATTGCAGTCAGTGACACTGGATATGCCATACTGGTCATATAGTGTTCATGTGTGGTGTATCTGGTGTATATAATGTGAGTCTGACATATCGCCATATAATATAACAGGGAGCTGAGAGACATCTGAGCATTATCTCAGTTAGATGCAAAGTGCTGGAGTGACTCAGCGGGTCAGGCAGCATCTCTGGAGAAAAAGGATGGACCAGAACCCTCCTATCTTCAGTATAAGCCAGCATCTGCAGTTCCTTTGTATACATTCAGATCAATTGAGTTTATGGTCATGTATGCTGAGGTACAGTGAAAAGCATCATCTCATCCTGAGGCTTTCATGAGGATATGGAGTGCGACTTAGTTTAGTTTGGCGATACAGCGCGGAAACAGGCCCTTCGGCCCGTGCCGTGCCGAGTCTGTGCCGTCCAGCGATCACCCTGCACACTAACAATATCCTACACACACTAGGGACAATGTACAATTTTACCAAAGCCAATTAGCCTGCAGACCTGTACGTTTTTGGAGTGTGGGGGAAAACCGAAGATCTCGGAGATAACGCAAGCATTCACGGGGAGAAAGCACAAACTCAGTACAGACCGCACCCGTAGTCGGGATCGAATGTGGGTCCGTGGGGCTGTGAGGCAGCAACTCTACCGCTGCACCACCGTGCCGCACTTTGGCAGCTCCCATAAGTATTCTTTTATTCCTGCTCCTTCCCACTACACAATTAACAGTTTTATGGTTCTGGCTGTGGGGCGGTGACTTGGTCTGATCAGGGCGTCAGGATGCTCAAGGCTCGTGAGAATCTCCTGAATCGGTAATAAAGGAAATTGGCAGCAGGAAGCGATGGTGCTGAAGGAAAGGAACTGCAGGTGGGTCAGAGTGACCTTTAGAAAAAAGCGCATAATTCAGGGAAAAGTGTCTCCCTCATTAAATAACGAGATGGCACTTGAATGTGAGAAGAAGAGAGAGATAGAGATAGAGAGAGAGAGATGGAGAGGGAGAGAGAGATGGAGAGGGAGGGGAAGAGAGAGAGATGGAGAGCGAGAGTGAGAGAGATAGAGAGAAAGAGAGAGAGAGAGAGAGATAGATGGAGAGGGAGAGGGAGAGAGTGAGAGAGATAAAGAGAGATAGAGAGAAAGAAATAGATAGATAGAGGGAGGGAGAGAGAGAGAGAGATAGAGAGATAGAGGGAGAGAGAGAGAGAGAGATCTAGAGAGAAAGAGATAGATCGAAAGATCAAGAGAGATAGAGAAAGAGAGATAGAGAGAGAGAGAGAGAGAGAGCGATAGAGAGAGAGAGAGAGAGAGAGAGAGGTCGTGTTTTCTTCTCAGCTCTGCAGTTGAGAAGGATTGGAGCAGCCTTTCCAGGATTTTGCCGTTGGAGAGGGCACAGACCCAGGGGGGCTTCATAGTTCAACTTATTGTTGGGCTGTTGAAGCTTTTCTCTGGTCTGGGGAGCCTCCATCTGTGTGAAGATTCCTGAGTTTCTCCACATTGTCGAGGGTGCGGTTGGCGTTGGCGGATTGCCAAGAGTGCCTGTGATCTCCGTGGGCTGAAGTTGTGCGGTGTCTTTGTCGTTTTTGGCTCCGCTTCTCTGCCCTAAAGTCATTTTGCTCAGTGCGGCTGCCTGGCTTAATGTGAAGAAGGTACTTTTGCGTCCAGCGCGACTGGGATCGAGTTTCCCGTAAGCTGCTCTTGGCTGTGGACGAACCTGGGGACTTTCCTGCTTCAGCTGGAGGTTTCTGTTTTCTGCTGCCTGTCTTTGACTGTGACTGTCTCTGGGACTTAACTTGGAGCTGTGCTGCTGAGGTGCTTGGAGCTGGTTTGTGCCTCTGTGAGGATGGCGATGGAAGGGGCGCGGCCGAAGGTCCGGACCTACGCAGCGACGGCATCAGTGGCGGGTGCGAGGCCATCTGAGCTTGAGCCTCATGTTGACTTGGATGGGGACAGTTTTGGTATTTCTGTTCAAACTGGGCCTATGATGTCTAGGGGGGTAATTACGAAGGCCATGAATGAACTTCTTGGGAGGGGGGCTATTGTCTCTTCTGAGCTCGAAAGGGGAAAGGTGGAGATGATACTTAAGACCCGGGAGTGTGTGGCCCGAGCATTGGAGGAGGGGATCTCAGTGGGGGGGGTCCACGTACAGGTGGATCCGTGGGTATCCAGGGTGAGACCGGTTCTCCTGCGGAGCTGCCCCACTTATTTTTCGGATGCAGTGCTTATTCCACACCTGTCCAAGTTTGGGGAGGTGCGGTCTAAATGTTTTCGTCTCTTGCATCCCGGGGGGGACCCGGAGGAAAAAGGGGTCTTCAGTTTCAAGAGGAGGGTGTTCATGAAGGTGGGTGAGGGGGATGGTGCCGAGGGGAGTTTTGAGGTGGTGCATAAGGGGGTACCCAGAACCGTGCGTTGGAGTTGGGGAAAGGCACGGTGTCATGCGTGCGGCGAATTTGGACATCTCCGTAGGGAGTGTCTGTTTCGCGGGGGCACTGCTAGAGGTTCTAGTGCAGTGGCCCAGGAAAGCGCTGCTGGCCCATCTGGGGTGGCTGGTAAAACCTCAGTGGCGCGGGGTGGTACTGCTGACCCGGCTGAGGTTGCCAGTTCTGCCTTGGTGACCCGGGGCGGCAGTGCTAAGCCTTCTGGGTCCAGAGGTTCTGCTTTGGGGACCCTGGGCAGTGAGAGCCCAAGCCCCCCACGTCCCCTACGTCTTGCGCCTGTGGCGGTGGATGGAGGTGGGGCGCAGGAGGAGGGGAGTGTTGAGGGGGGGTTTTGGGAGAAGCAGGGGAAGCATAATAAGAAGAAGGAGAGGGATAGGGCTGCCCAAGCGAAGAAAGTGCAATCGGGTGAGTTTGGCTCCAGTGTGGTGCAGACTGCACCTGCTGGGGCCCAGGGGGGAGTTGTGGTGGCTCGGAAGGGGGGAAAGAAGTCTAAACGTGTGGGTGGCAAAGTGGTTGGGGGTAATGTGGAGGCGGATGACCCTTCCCTTATGGAGGTTACCGCACCTCCGCATGCGAGTGGGACTAAAAGGAGGCATTTGCCTGGTGAAGAGGAGGAAGGGCGTGGGTCCAGAGCGAAGGGGATGTCTTTCTCCGAGCTTTCCACCACTGAGGTGGCTGAAAGTGGTCTTGACCCGGTGTCTTCTGGGTCGGTGGTTGGGCCTTCTCTTCATGGATCTACAGCGGGTGTCACCGGACTGGGTGCTGAAGTTGATTCCGGTGGAGTTGTGTCCACTGGGCGGGAGTCTGTCCCTTCATCTCAGGGGCCCTCTGAGGGAGTTATCTCGGCGGATGCTGTGGTTAGCTCCCTTGGGTGTGTACCCTCTGGGTCGGATGAGGTCCCCTCGTTTCAGAGGCCTACTGAGGGTGCTAGCACGGTAGATGACGTGGTTGGCTCCTCTGGTAGTGTGCCCTCTGTGACGGGGGATGGGCAGAGTCAGGCTGAGGGGGGAGTTTCGGGGGTGTTGTCGTTCAAGTCTGTGCTCCATATCAGTGCCAGTGGAGGTGCTGGGGGGCGGGATGCCTCACCGGATGAGTTGTCTGGGGTGAGGTTAATGGCAGGTGGTGATTCTCTGGGTGATGCCTGTGGAGAGGGCACTCTGGATGATGTGGAGGTCAGGGCTGTTATGGGACGTGATCCTCTTTCAGACTCCGAGGGTGCCAGTGTTCCACAGGCCCTGGGGATGCCTCTTGTTGTTGCTTCCCCAGGCCCAGAGGAGGAGGGTGATGGTAGCGGGCAGGAGCCCAGCCATTCAGAGGGCTGCGAGTCTCAGGTAGGGGTGCTGGGACCCACCCCCAGCATTGATCCGGGTGGTCGTGTCATGGCTGTGGAGGAGGATAGCGATGCGGCCAGTGGGGGGGGCTCAGAGTGTGATGTGTCAGACAGTTCTGGTCTTTCTGAGGTTGTTGATTCAGGTGCGAGCGGGTTGGCTGAGAGCCCAGACTCCAAGGCCGTGTCTGAGGCGAAGCTTATTGTTGAGGTGCGAGAGTTCTTAAAAATAAGTCGTGCTCCCAAAACATTATGGTGGGCCATTACAAGGAGATGGGAGGATTGGCCAGATGTGCGGGAGAGTCTCGAGGCTATCCTTAGTAACAAGGATAGTGGTCTTTCTGACTCGGATTTGGGGCAGTTTTGGGGTTTGTTGAAGGTCCTCAGAAAAGGACCTCCTGTGACTACAGGGAGTGTGAGGGTCACAATCTAATGTGTCTACACATTCACAGTAGCTACATTAAATTTAAATGGGAGTAGAGCGAGTTTTCGAAGATTTCAGCTCTTATCAGCCCTAAGGGAGGGGAGATTTGCAGTTTGTTATCTGCAAGAGACACATACCGTTGCTAGTGATGAACCTACCTGGCAACTGGAGTGGGAAGGGAGGGTTTATATGAGCCATCTCAGCTCAAATTCGAGTGGGGTGGCTTTTTTGTTGGCCCCAAATTTTCTGCCAAGCATTTTAAAAGTGCAGGAAGTGGTGCCAGGACGTTTGCTCCATCTGGCCGTGAGCCTGGATGGCATGCCGTTGCATTTCATTAACGTGTATGCCCCTAGCTCCGGCACGATGCAGGCCGGCCTGCTTCGGGAGGTGAATGCTCTGTTGGGCACTATTGATAGGGGAGAGTGTGTCTTCCTTGGTGGGGACTTTAATTGCACACTTGAGGTGCGGGACCGTTCTGGTACTCAGTGTGCGCCTGCTGTAGCGAAGAAGCTGAGAGGCTTGATTGACTCCTTTGAGTTGGTTGATGTTTGGAGGGACCTTCACCCTGATTCCACTGCTTTTTCGCGGAGGTCTGAGGGCGGTGGTTCCCGCATTGATCGGTTTTATATTTCCCGAGCGTTTGTTTCCCGTGTCTCAGCGGCCTCAATGCGGCTGGTGCCGTGCTCGGACCATTGTCTGGTGCGTGTGGATTTCAATCCAGCGTGCGCTCGGGCTGGGTCCGCGTACTGGCACTTTAACAACAGGCTGCTGGAGGATCGGTGTTTCCGGGAGTCATTCACTCGGTTTTGGGTGAAGTGGAGAGAGAGGCAGAGGTGCTTCTCTTCCCTTAGGCAGTGGTGGGATGTGGGTAAAGCTCACATCCGTCTCTTTTGTAAGGAATATACATGGGGGTCGACTGGGAGGCGGGACTCAGCGGTCGCGAAGCTGGAGAGGGAGATACAGGACGCTGAGTCTCGCCTGGGTCAGTTTGGTGAAGACTCCAGTGAATGGGGAGAGTTTCAGAGGAAGAAGGAGGTTTTGAGGAGTCTGCTGCTTGAGCGATCTCGAGGCGCTTATGTGAGGTCTCGGGTCCAGATGCTGCACGAGCTGGACCGAGCGTCGCCTTTCTTTTTCTCTTTGGAGAAGGGGCGGGGAGCTCGAAAACAGCTCGTGGAGTTGCTTGCAGATGACGGCTCCTCTGTCACTGATCCAGAGAGGATTAATGCCTTGGTTAGGTCCTTTTATGGGACCCTGTTCTCTGCGGAAGGATTCAGTGTGGAGGCTCAGCAAGATCTGTGGGAGGGTCTACCGACCGTAGGTAGGGGGGAGGCTGATCTTCTTGATGGCCCCTTATCTTTGGAGGAGTTGACTCGCGCCTTGCATCAGCTCAGGAGGGGTAAGTCCCCCGGGCTGGATGGGTTGACGGTGGAGTTTGTTAGAGCATTCTGGGACGTCCTAGGGGGTGACTATATGTTGGTTTTGGGGGAGAGCCTGGCGACTGGAGTGATGCCTCTCTCGTGGCGTAGGACGGTTGTTGTCTTGCTGCCTAAGAAGGGCGAACTCCGTTTGTTGAAGAACTGGCGTCCAGTCTCTCTCCTTTGCACAGAATATAAAATTTTTGCACGGGCAATGGCAAATCGCCTGGGCTCCGTGCTGCATCAAGTGATTCATCCTGATCAATCTTATACAGTCCCTGGCCGGTCCATCCAGGATAACATCCACCTGGTTAGGGACCTGATTCATTTAGTCCAGGGTACTGGTGAGTCAGCTGCTTTTCTGTCTCTTGATCAGGAGAAGGCTTTTGATAGGGTAGAGCATGAATACCTATTTGGGACGTTACAAGCGTTTGGGTTCGGACCACACTTCGTGGCCCGGGTCCGGCTTTTGTACGCTGCTGCGGAGTGTCTTGTAAAGGTTAATGGCGCGGTGCTATCTCCTTTTCATTTTGGGAGGGGGGTCCGCCAGGGGTGCCCTATGTCGGGCCAGTTGTATTCGGTCTGTGTGGAGCCGTTCCTGTGTCTTCTTCGGAGGAGGTTGACAGGCCTGGCCCTACCTGGCCCGCGGGTTGAGGTGATTCTATCGGCGTATGCCGATGACGTACTTCTTATGTTCACTGATCCTGGTGACCTGCGGAGGATGCGTGACTGCCAGGAGATATTCTCGGCTGCATCTTCTGCTAGGATTAACTGGAGTAAGTGCTCTGGACTTTTGGTGGGTCAGTGGCGGGTAGACTCCCTGCCGGAGGAGATGGCATTGTATGCGTGGAGTACCACGCACCTCCTCTATCTGGGGGTGTACCTGAGTCCCACTGAGGATGTTTGGCCGGCAAACTGGCAAGAGTTGGAGACGAAGGTGGTTGCTCGGCTGGGGCGCTGGTCAGGCCTGCTTGGAGTTCTCTCCTTTCGGGGGAGGGTGCTGGTCATAAACCAGCTGGTGGCCTCTATGTTATGGTACCGGCTGGCTACTCTTGTCCCGCCCTCTATATTTGTAACTGCTATACAGAAGAAGCTGGTGGATTTCTTTTGGGGAAATAGGAAGCATTGGATTTCCGCGGCGGTCCTGAGTCTTCCGTTAGAGGAGGGCGGCCAGTCCTTGGTGTGCGTGCGCACCCAGGTGGCGGCTCTCCGTCTCAGGACTCTGCGGAGATACATGTATGTAGAGAACCCTCCCAGATGGCACGCTCTGGCCACGTATTTTTTTCGTCAGGGTCGTTGCCTAAGGGGGGTCTCGCGGCTCCCGGTGGCGGGTGTCAGTCGACCCGCTCTAAGGGGCTTGCCTGGTTTCTATAGGGATATGTTAAGAGTGAGGAATTTGGTGGTGTTCAGCCAGAGTGTTGTTCCACGAGGAGAGGGGGATGTTGTGGCTGCGGGTGTGGCTGGTCCTCATCCTGTCATGGTGGTTGTCGAGGAGAGGCGCGAGCCTAGAGTGGTTCAGATAGAGCTTACCCCTGCTCCGTCAGATCTGCTCATCGGGCCTAGGCTTCGGGATATTTCTCGGCCTCCGGCTCCGCATAATCTGAGCTGCCTTTCTGAGATGACCAGCATGCCATTTTGTGATGCAAGGAGACGCGCACTGTACAGGATGCTCCTGCACATTCTGAACCACCGTGCCTTCGTCTCCCGTCCTGACTCACCATGGAGGACGGTGTTACCATCCGAAGGCGGCGGGGGGCCCCAGTGGGGGTCCTTCTATAAGGGAGTTGTACCCCTTTATATTGGGGACCTGGGGTGGAGAGTGCTGCATGGAGCGGTGGTTTGTAATAAACTTTTGAGTCGGTTCACGGGCTCGTCTGCCGCATGTATTTTCTGCGGAGAGGAGGAGACCGTATTCCATGTGTATATGGAGTGTGTGAGGTTACTGCCCCTGTACCAATATCTGAAGGGGCTGTTCCTCAAGTTCTGGCTGCATTTTAGCCCCACAATCCTGGTGTTTGGACACAAGGCGGGGAGTGGGGAGAGCCGAGTGTGGGGGGGGGACTTACCTGTCGGTTTGCTCCTTGGCCTGGCCAAGATGGCCATTCGTGGGTCCAGGCAGCGGGCGGTCGACGGTCTGGCGAGAGTCGGCTGCCTGCCCCTCTTTCGGGCCTACGTCCGTGCACGTGTGTCCCTGGAGAGGGAGCACGCGGTGTTCACGGGGACTTTGGAGGCCTTCCGTCAGCGCTGGTCGCCGCGTGGGGTTGAGGCGATTATAAATGAATGTACTGCTGTACTACAATGATCTGTTCATTATAGTGTGATTTTTGATTGTGTTTTGATGTGTTGTATTTTATGATTTGTGTTGAATAAAGTTTTTGAAATGAAAAAAAAAAAAAAAAAAAAAAAAAAAAAAAAAAAGAGAGAAAGAAATAGATAGATAGAGGGAGGGAGAGAGAGAGAGAGATAGAGAGATAGAGGGAGAGAGAGAGAGAGAGATCTAGAGAGAAAGAGATAGATCGAAAGATCAAGAGAGATAGAGAAAGAGAGATAGAGAGAGAGAGAGAGAGAGAGCGATAGAGAGAGAGAGAGAGAGAGAGAGAGATAGATCCATAGAGAGAAAGATAGATTGAGAGATCAAGAGAGAGATAGAGATAGAGAAAGATAGATAGATAGATAGATAGATAGATAGAGAGAGAGAGAGAAAGAGACAGACAGACAGACAGACAGACAGACAGACAGACAGACAGACAGACAGACAGACAGACAGACAGACAGAGAGAGACAGACAGACAGAGTCCAGGCAGCGGGCGGTCGATGGTCAGGCTAGAGTCGGCTGCCTGCCCCTCTTCCGGGCCTACGTCCGTGCACGTGTGTCCCTGGAGAGGGAACACGCGGTGTCCACGGGGACTCTGGAGGCCTTCCGTCAACGCTGGTCACCGTGTGGGGTTGAGAGTATTGTAAACAATGAATGTACTGTTGTACTACAATGATTTTTTTGATATAGTGTAATTTTTGATTATGTTTTTATTATGTTGTATCATATGATTGTTGAATAAAGTTTTTGAAAAGAAAAAAAAAGAGAGCGAGAGAGAGAGAGAGAGAAAGAGAGATGGGCAAAGGAGGGTGAGGGAGAGGAGGAGAGGGATGAAGTGGACAATGTGTACAGATCGCCCACTGAGACCATACTCCAGTCCCCAGTTGTTGGTGCCATTTTCACAGTCCGAGCTGCAGCTGGCATTAAATTTCATACTGTCATTTATTTTATACCTCACCTCAGCCAGTTTCCCTTGTTGCCCATGCAGTTTGACTGGCTAGGTTCATTCAGCATCCTGTTCTGGTTTCAAATTCCACCATATGCAAGTTTCTTTTGACTGTCCCCAAATCTACAGCATCATGCATGTGGAGAGGATGTTTCCACTAGTGGGAGAGTCTAGGACTAGAGGTCACAGCCTTCGAATTAAAGCACGTTCTTTTAGATAGGAGATGTGGTGAATCTTTGGAATTCTGTGTCACAGAAGGCTGAGGAGGCCAAGTCAGTGGATACTTTTAAGACAGAGGTAGATAGATTTTTGATTAGTGCAGGTGTCAGAAGTTATGGGGAGAAGGCAGGAGAATGGGGTTAGGAGGGAGAGATAGATCAGCCATGATTGAATGGCGGAGCAAACTTGTTTGGCCGAATGGCCTAATTCTACTCCTATCACTTATGACCTTATGATCATAAAACTCTCAAGAAGTTGAGGATATTTATGACTCCATTTCGACCTAAGAAGCAGTTTGGGAAAACTAGCAAGCCATTCACTATAATGGGTTAAGCTTGGCTCAACAGCAGAAAACAGGTGCTGGGAAAAGGCTTGGTTTTTACTTTCCACCCAAGTGTAAATACACGACAGTCAAAGGCAAAATCTCATTAATAAAGTGCACCCTGTTGTGACGACTTGAATTGTGTTTAATTGCCTGGAATTCAATTCAAAATTACAGTTTGCAATGGGAGATTTCATTTGTACGGAGCGGCAGAGGCCAAGAGGTTAGGAAGAGGGACAGGCAGCATCTCTGTAGAGAAGGAGGGTCTCGACCCGAAACGTCACCCATTCCTTCTCTCCAGAGATGCAGCCTGTCCCGATGAGTTACTCCAGCATTTTGTGTCTTTCTTTGGTTTAAACCAGCATTTGCAGTTCTTGCCTCCACTGGTTTAAATCGAAGGTAGACACACAATGCCGGAGTAACTCAGCGGGACAGGCAGCATCTCTGGAGAGAACGTTTCGTGACGTGGGGTGACGTTTCCGGTCGAGACCCTTCTTCAGACTGATGTCTGGGAGGGGAGTGGACCGAGATAGAATGCAGTCAGAGACAGTAAGGCTGGTGGGAGAACTGGGAAGGGGGAGGGGATGGAGAGAGAGGGAAAGCAAGGGCTATTTAAATTTGAAGAAGTCAATATTCATACCGCTGGGGTGTAAATTTACCCTATTTACGTGAATATATATATATCTGTATACGTGTATATGTGTTTACATATCTATAGCATATATAAACACACGTGTAAGCATTTTGCTAAGTACAAAATAAATATATATGACTTAGTTACATGTATCAATGTACAGTGCCCTCCATAATGGCAGACTAGAGCTCTCTTATACCTGCATTAAGGAGGCAATTAAACACACCTGAGAAATTACAAACGCCTGTGAAGCCATGTGTCCCAAACATTACGGTGCCCTGAAAGCGGGGACTATGTATAAACGCAGCTGGAATTTCCACATAATAAGCCAAAATGTATTAAAAAAATGGCCTTTAATAAAATCTGACAACCAGATGAGATTTGTTTTATTACATATCTCAAATTGTGGAGTACAGAGGCAAATAAATAAATGATGGGTCTTTGTCCCAAACATTATGGAGGGCACTGTATGTGTGTAGAATAGATACAAACGTGAGGAATTTACATTGATAAATTGTGGTGAGTTTTTAGTGAAATTCGCTCAGGATTTCAGATCAGCTCCCCATACATGTTGCTACTCAGCAAAATAAACTGAAGTTAATGAGATAGGAATGGATATTTAAAGCTGGCTGCACAAGCTACGTTGCAACATCATTAAAAATGGAAATTAATGCAAGGGTTTCTTATACAAAACAGTTTCTCCCCAAATCATTTTTGACTACAAATCCACATTTGTTATTTTTTCCGTGTTCTCTCAAACAAACTGCTGAGTTGTGTTTTTTTCTCCCCTCCTCCAAGCATCTGTTCCTAACATGCATTACTGTAGGTAGGTGCCTTGCTGAAGAAATGCAGACATCACAAGTTAAACACAGGAAGCAGTTCCGCACTTAACGACCGCACAGTAATCTCCAAAAGCGCAAAACCCATTCAGCAACAGAGACTAGTTCAGTGAATTGTCATTGTTCCATTGCACTGACCCGACAGGTGATTAAATATCACAGAGAGCAGGTTGTTCGCTTGGCTGGAACCAGTCTGGAGGTTCAGAAATGAACCTGCATCAATAGAACAGGAGGATCCAGTGGTGCAGCGGTAGAGTTGCTGCCTCACAGCGCCGGAGACCCGGGTTCGATCCTGACTACGGGTGCTGTCTGTACGGAGTTGGTCCACTCTCCCCGTGACCCACGTGGGTTTCTCCGGGATCTCCGATTTCCTCCCACACTCCAAAGACGTGCAGGATTGGCGGTTAATTGGCTTTGGTAAAATTGTAAATTGTCCCCAGTGTGTGTAGGGTGGTGCTAGTGTGCGGGATCATCCCTGGTCAGCGCGGTCTCGGTGGGCCGAAGGGCCTGTTTCCGCGGTGCATCTCTAACGTCCTTGAAATGTGCGAGGAAGCTGGATTACCTGGGGGGAAGGGGAGTGGGGAGGGGGGGAAGACTTGGGGGAGGTGTGGACCAAAACAGCCACAGGGTAAATGTGCAAACCTTTCACAAGCAGTACCTCAGGTTAGAATCACCCGAGCTGCTGTCCATCATTGTTAGGCCCAGACAGCATATACAGTGCAGTGGCCATCCCAGTATTTAGGATGCACAACTGGGATAACATGTGTTATATGTTATATATGTTTCTATGTTTCTATGTATCATAGAACTCGTGTGCAGGTGCGCGTTGATTGGAGTGGACTCGGTGGGCCAAGGGGCCTGTTTCCGTGCTGTATCACAGGCCCAGAGCCGACAAACGCTCATCATAGGTTAACCCACTCATTCCTGGGATCATTCTTGTAAACCTCCTCTGGACCCTCTCCAGAGCCGGCACGTCCTTCCTCTGATACAGTGCCCAGATTTGCTCTCAATATTCCAAATGCTGCCTGACAAGCGCCTTATAGAGCCTCAACATTGCATCCATGTTTTTGTACAAACATTCTCGATACGATACGATACAAAATAACTTTATTTATCCCTGGAGGGAATTTAGACTGCCAGCAGTCATAAAATCACAAGAAGATACATGGAACATGAAATTAAAGTGTCGAGAGGAAAGGATTGGGGATGTGCAAAGATTGGGGAGGGGGGAGCGGGGGAGGGGGAGGGAAGTCAGTGTTAGTCTACCCCGCGGTTACACAAAATGCTGGAGAAACTCAGCGGGTGCAGCAGCATCTATGGAGCGAAGGAGATAGGCAACGTTTCGGGCCGAAACCCTTCTTCAGACCCTTCTTCGAAACCCTTCCTCAGTCTATCCCACGACAGAAGGGGGAGGGGTTGTAAAGCCAAATGCCAAAACATCGCAAACTTAATGCCAGTAATGGGCTTGCTCTCTGCTTCTGTGGCTAGCACGCCAACAGTCGCCTGGGCTGGGCGCCATCTTGAAGCGGTAGCTGAGCTCCCCTGGTGTACTGTGATTCTGCTTATGGGGCAAGGCCAATACTTATTGCAACACACCAAGCTTGTGAAACAGCTGAGAGTAAATTGCAGTGTGATGTGTTCACATGTGTCGTTTCTATACTAAGACATTGACATAGGTTTAATTTAAAGATACAGGCCCGGAAACAGACATTATCCGCGTCGACCAGCCATCACCCGTACACCCATACCCGTGCTGTCCTACACCTTAGGGGAAATTTACAGAAGCCAATTTACCTACAAACCTGCACGCCTTTGGAATGTGTGAGGAAACAGGAGCACCCGGAGAAATCCCACGCGGGCACAGGGAGAACGTACGCACTCTGTGCAGACGGCAAGGGTAGTCACGATTGAACCCTGGTCTCTGGACTTGCAAGGCAGCAACTCTACCGCTGCGGAAGTCAAGGCAATGCATATTTTTAATGCAGAGACAGATAGATTCTTGATTAGTACGGGTGTCAGGGGTTATGGAGAGAAGGCAGGAGACCGGAGTTTCTTTACTTCTTCCGATGAAAGTTCCTTGCAAGTATCAATAATTGATGTCCGCACATCAGAAGAGACGGCTGTGATTAATGGTGAAAAAGGATCTTCTTTTGAAGAACTATCCTATGGAATCTATTTTAGAATTAATTTAGAAATTCAGAACGGACTAAATCCCTTCTTTAAAAACCCATGGGGGGAAGGTTTTTGTGCGAGTTATCATGATAATTAGGTCCATTTATTTGCCCACTAAGCCCACGCAAACTCGCTGTTAAATGGTCCTGCCAATCTCATTACTTGATTTTACTAATGTGAATTAAAAACTGACAGAATCTTCACCACGGGGGAAGTTTGGAATTTGCACCTCGAATTGCTTGTTATAGAGTCATAGAGTGATGCAGTGTGGAAACAGGCCCTTTGGCCCAACTTGCCTGCACCGGCCAACATGTCCCAGCTAGACTAGCCCCACCTGTCTGCATTTGACCCGTATCCGTCCAAACCTGTCCTACCCATGTACCTGTCTAATTGCTTCATAAACGTTGGGATAATCCCTGCCTCAACTACCTCCTCCTGCAGCTTGTTCAAGATCAAAAATGTTCAAGAAGGAGATGACACTAAGCTAGACTCAAACTCAAGGAGTGTGAAGGGTGATCGATGGTCGGCGTGGACTTGGAGGGCCAGACGATCTGTTTCAAAGCTGTATCTCTGAACTGAACTGGTCAGGATTGAACCTGGGTCTGTGGCGCTGTAAGGCAGCAACTCTATTGTTGCTTCACCGGGCCGTCCCGTCCCAGTGACTTGTGAATAAGAGGGAGGGAAACATGAAGCACAATCTCAGTGAAGGGTAAAGAATGAATCAGTTGAACAAAACTTGAGGACGGCACGGTGGCGCAGCGGTAGAGTCGCTGCCTCACAGCGCCAGATACCCGGGTTCAATCCAGACTACGGGTGCTGTCTGTACGGAGTTTGTACGTTCTTCCCGTGGCCTGCGTAGGTTTTCTCCGGGTGCTCTGGCTTCTCCCCACACTTCAAGTTTACTGGTTAATGGGCACATGGGCCTGTCCCACTGTACAAGTTCACCCAAGAGCTCTCCCGAGTTTAAAAAAAAATCAAACTCATGGTAAGCATGGAGAATGTACGTAGCGGGTACGTCGGAGCTCGGGACGTCTCTTAGCGGCTCGTAACGCTAACGGCAGGTACTTGGGAAACGTGGTAAGCTCGGGAAGACTCGTGAAGATTTTTCAACCTGTATCTCTCAACTAAACTAAACTCAACTAATGGCTCCAGGGAAAGATGAAGGCTGCCGATTCCAGCTCAGCACAATGTGTTCCTTGCTAACTGAGGGTGCTGAATCACCCATTCTGCAGGAGCACACCTTTTGCACGAATCCCAACAGGTGCAGCGTTGGTGAGGCTCTGAGTGCATGTACCACCAGCAGCCGCAGCCAGGCGTGTGGAGGGAAACTGTGATCTCAGGCAGCTGCTCTGATTGAATGCTGACGCTGTGTCCTTGCGCTCTGACTAATGGTCTTTTTCCAAACGTTGTACCATTGCTGCAAGAATTCTTTCACCCTCCTTCCATCCGTTGATGGCTGCATTATTTAACACGTTCATTGCCTATGAGGAAAGCAGGCCTTTCAATCCACCACAGTGTTTGTGTGTGTATGAGAGAGTGAGTGTGTGTGTGTGTGTTGTGCATGTGTGCATTGTGTGTGTGTGCGTGAGTGTGAGAGAGAGTGAGTGTGTGTGTGTATGAGAGAGTGAGTGTGTGTCAGTGTGAGTGTGTGTGTGTGTGCATGTGTGCGTGAGTGCGTGAGTGTGTGTGTATATGTAAACCTTTCAAATAGTGAAAGGCTTGGATGGAGTGGATATGGAGGAGATGTATATATGTACACACACAAACACACATATGCTGGTTTAAATCGAAGGTGGACACAAAATGCTGGAGTAACTCTTTGTGTTCTTTTGATATCTAATTTTATCTTTGTCAACTCGAAGGTAATTTTTTTAATTGAATGTTTCCACTCATTCATCGCGACACAAGAAATGCATTTAGCTATCGATCTTTGCCCTTGCATGTACAAATCGTAACTGTCTTTGTAAGATAACAACCAATCTTTATTAAATGGGCCCAGTGCCTTAATCTTCCTGGCCCTTAGTTCCAGCTGCAGTTCACCCTTTGTCCAAACTACTGCATCCTTCCTTATCTCTGAAAAGCCTTTTGAAAAATCATGAGCCAAGCAATCAGACATTGAATCAGTCTGTACTAATGCAGTTTAATTTTGAAATCTGTACTCAATGTAATTCTTGGAGGTCTGACAAGAAGCTTCGAACTTGAACGCTATTACCCACTTAATGAAAAGACAGTTTTCAAGAAAGCTAGCCGACCTAATGGCACGGTGGCGCAGCGGTAGAGTTGCTGCCTTACAGTGAGAGCGACCCGGGTTTGATCCTGACTACGGGTGCTGTCTGTACAGAGTTTTTACGTTCTCCATGTGACTGCGTGGGTTTCCTCAGCAGCTTTCTCCAGCACTCAATGGCTTTTCAAATTGCTCATTGCAAGTCATGTACTGCCTTTTCCCCTTCACTGGTTGGCACGTAACACAAGCTTTTCAGGTACACGTGACAACAAACCCTGTATTCATGGCTTTACAATTTCATGTATCTTGTGTTTAATGACTGTTGGCAGATCAATTTCCCTCCTGGGATAAATAAAGTTCTATCGTATTGTAAACTAAACTCAAACCCAAGTGATGTGAAAGGGTTGGAACGGCCTCAGTGGAACGAATGGCCTGTTTTCATGCTGGAACGGGAAACTAAATTAAAACTGTCTCACGCTCGGCAATAGACTTTGTCTCATCAGAGTTGATGTGCAGTCACTAAATGCACGTGTGCCCGGGTTAGGTCAGCAATGTGCATCATCACAGGGACTATTCACTCGACTCCTTCCACAGGCTGTAGTCCTGAGTCATGTCGATCTGCGTCACATGGACCTCATCACACGGGCTGCTGAGGAAGGTTAGTGCCGACTGCCTTCAGTAACTTTTCCCACCCACCAGCTGCATGTCCCGCATCACGACCTCCTGCGTACATCAGGCGATCTGCCTGGACACCAAGGAGCAGTGGTGTCAGCCACCCCAGCCAGCAAGCTCACACTGACCCAAGTCACAGGGTCACAGAGTCACGGAGACACAGAGACACAGAGACACAGAGTCACAGTCACAGAGACACTGAGACACAGAGACACAGAGTCACGGAGACACAGACTCACAGAGTCACGGAGACACAGACACACAGAGACACAGAGTCACAGTCACTGAGTCACCGAGAAACAGAGCCACAGAATCACACAGTCACAGAGACACAGAGACACAGAGACACAGAGACACAGAGACACAGACACACAGAGACACAGAGTCACAGAGTCACAGAGACACAGGGACACAGAGACACAGAGACACAGGGACACAGGGACACAGGGACACAGAGACACAGAGACACAGGGACACAGGGACACAGAGTCACAGAGACACAGACACACAGACACACAGAGTCACAGAGACACAGAGACACAGGGACACAGAGACACAGAGACACAGGGACACAGGGACACAGGGACACAGGGTCACAGAGACACAGGGACATAGGGACACAGAGACACAGGGACACAGGGACACAGAGACACAGGGACACAGAGACACAGGGACACAGAGACACAGAGACACAGAGACACAGGGACACAGAGACACAGAGACACAGAGACACAGGGACACAGAGACACAGGGTCACAGGGACACAGAGACACAGGGTGACGGAGACACAGAGACACAGGGACACAGAGACACACAGTATAAATAGATATATATATATATAACATAAGAAATATTATGTATATATTTTTGATACATACTGAATATAACTGTAATTAAAAAAATATATGCAGAATATTTGTAATGTTATTGAGCAGTAAATCTAGGTGTGGCCAGTATAGCGGAGATACTTTTGTTGCTTAAATTGAAACAATTAATTTCCAGAAACAGAAAGAATGGAAAAAAAGAGAAGCAAAGCTGTATATAATGACTGTATTTCCATCAATCTCCGTTCTGGAGAGATTACTCCTGTCAGACCTTCAAAAGCTGCACTTCAATAACAAAAGAATCATTACCAGTGCACCTCTAATTAGGTTTTGTGACGCTTGATCATAGATTATTTTAAAATAAATTGATCTGGAACGAAGCAGCAAAGGGGGAAGTGAAAGGCAATCAATTCTTCACGTGCTATTTTGTTTTCTAATATTGAGGATAACATAATGTTTACAGTAAGACAAGGCTTGCGCTCATGGCTAGACTCAAAATGCTGGAGTAACTCAGCGGGACAGGCAGCATCTCTGGAGAGAAGGAATGGGTGACGTTTCGGGTCAAGATCATTCTTCAGATTGCGTTCACAGCTCCTGTAAACATAGGAAACTCGCTGCCATTGGAAGTTTAGTTTAGTTTCAAGATACAACGGGGAAACCGGCCCTTCGGCCCACCGAGTCCGCACCGACCAGCGATCCCCGCACATTAACACTATCCTACACACACTGGGGACAATTTACACACATACGCCAAGTCAATTAAACTACTTACCTCTACGTCTTTGGAGTGTGGGGGGAAACCGGAGCGCCCGGAGAAAACCCACGCAGGTCACGTGGAGAACGCACAAACTCCGTGCAGACAGCATCCGTGGTCAGGATCGAACGCAGGTCTCTGGCACTGCGAGGCAGCAACTCTACCGCTGCGCCAACATCCCACCCTAAGTAGACCCAACTCAAGAGAACGGGGCAACTGATGTGTCAGACCACCACGGGTGAAGAGTCAAGGTTCAATTTGAAATGGAAAATCTTCACAAGAAGAGCACACACAAGCCCACGGCGATCGGTTGCCAGGCAACCCGCTGCTTCAAAGTCAGTGGCAAGAAAATAATTATTTTTTTGTGATTTATGTAATTAAACCAGTATGTGAGAGAGGAAGAGGGAGGCTGGTGGATACTTGTATTCACTCAAATATATTTTGTTTCTTCCAGAGTGGCTGGAGAGAATTACCAGGTTGTTTCTGAAATTAGACTAGCATAATTGAACCTGCCAAGTCTTTAAAAAAAAACTTAACAGATGCCTTGTTTACAATTTTATTTCGATCTATATGCACCATTATCTCCCTCTTCTAACTTTCCTTTGCGGTAGATCAGAACTTGAAGAGTGGAGAAAGAAAGAAAGTCCAACAGTGAAGTAGATAGTGTAACCTCCTTTATCAAGAGTCAAGCACTACTGTAAGTAAGAATGTCATTGTCTTGTTTGGGCTGTCCAGTCTCACAATAAAACATTCCTGATTCTTAAGCAGGAAGGAACAGCAGATGCTGGTTTACACCCTATATAGACACAAAATGCTGGAGTAAATCAGCGGGTCAGGCAGCGTCTCTGGAGAGAAGGAATGTGTGATGTTTTGGGTCGAGACCCTCAAACCTTCTCCAGACCTCCTTGAGTCTTTAGTTGCCAGTGGCCCAAACAAATTAAACCATCACCCATTCCTTCTCTCCAGAGATGCAGCCCGTCCCGCTGAGTTACTCCAGCATTTTGTGTTTGTCAGCGTGACCACAATTGTGTCACTCACAGTTACAGATACATGACAGTGGAATAACGTTTAGTGCAAGATAAAGCCAGTCAAGTCCGATCAGAGATAGTCTGAGGGTCTCCAATGAGGAAGATGGTAGTTCAGGACTGCGACCTCGTTGTGGAAGGATGGTTCAGATGCCTGATGGCACATGAGAAACAATTCCCTTCGACAAAAGCCCATCATTTTTCACATAGGCACGTATTTTGCTTCTCATTGGCACATTATGGTTAATTCTGGTGGCTTCTCACTGGGCCACAGCGCCTGGGCTCCATTGCTTGATTAGTGACGGGGTTACGGGGAGAAGGCAGTGGAATGGGCTTGAATGAGAAAAGATAGATCAGCCATGATTGGATGGTGGAGCGGACCCTTGCTCCGGTGCCTGACCCTTGGGTGGTTTATTAACATATGTCCCTGAATGGAACAGTGGTGTTTTTACATGCAGCAGCACAACCAATATGGAAACCTATTGCTCTGTGAAACCCATTAAAAACTACAGTATATATAAATAAAATAAACGGACAAATAAATAGGAAATAGCTCCAGTGATCCAGGTTCAAGTCTGTCTGTGTGAAGTTTGCACCTTCTCTCACTTCTAGGTGGGATTTGTTTCGGTGCTCCAGTCCCTAGTAGAATCTGGAGGGAAGGGGGGCAGGTGGTCGTTGGGACACTGATAAAATGGGATTAGGATAGTCTGAGTGGACTTGATGGACTGAAGGGCCTGTTTCTGCGCTATATCTCTTTCTGCAGGGTGGCACAGTAACGCCGAGAGGCACAGTGGCACAGCTCAGCCGGTGGAGCTGCTGGCTCACGGAGCCAGAACACCAAGTTTTATTCCTGATCTCGGGATGCTATCTAAACGGAGTTTGCATGTTTATCCCTGTGACCCCGTGGGTTTCCTCCCGGTGCTCCGGTTTCCTCCCACATCCCAAAATGTGAGGGTTTGCAGGTTAATCGGCCTCTGTTTAATAATGCACCCTAATACGTCAGGACTGGGCGAGAAAATGGAATAGTGTGAATGGGCGATTGATGATCGACGCGGTCATGGTGGGCTGGAGGCTCCAATTTCCATGGTTTTATCACGACACTGAATTAAACATGACTCTATGCCTCTCGAACTAACAGGATAGGAAAAGGAAAAGATCACGGTGCAAAATTGAATCACAAAAGGAAGCTGCACAAAAATATAAAGAGCTGAATTGAACAGGTAACTAGCTGCATGGCAATAGACTAGAATTGCAGGAAAATTGCCGAGACAATTTTACAAGCCACTCATTTATTGGAAAAAACCTGCCACAGGCAACGAGTATGTTGATAAAAAATAGGGGGGAAAACTGAAGAGATTCTGAAAAGACGTAAAGAATGTTTGTGATTGCACCGAAAGTATAACTATTAGTTAACGAAACTCAAAGAAGGGAAAATAAAAATCTGCATGCAGAGGAGAAAGGATAGGTGAGAAGAAGAAATGAGGAGTACGGGGTGGCATGGTGGCACAGCGGTAGAGTTGCCAACTCCAGAGACCCGGGTTCGATCCCGACTACGGGTGCTGTCTGTACGGAGTTTGTACGTTCTCCCCGTTTCCTCCCACACGCGAAAGACGTGCAGGTATGTCGGTTAATTGTCTTATTGTATGTGTTCATTGTCCCTAGTGTGTGTAGGGTAGTGTTAGTGTGCGGGGATCGCTGGTCGGCGCGGTCTCCGTGGGCCAAAGGGCCTGTTTCTCAAAACTAAACTAATGGAAATTTCTGCTTGCAGTGTGTGTTGCCGAAGGGAAGAATTACTTTTTTGAGATTGTTCTGAGGAAAAATGTGAGTCGCAAAGATTAGAAGCTAAAAGATAACAGAAAATAGCAAAAAGAAAAACTGTGCTCAGAGAGAGAAATAAAGATTGGACGAAGAAAATCAAACAGCCACAAATCCACGTGGCGCTATGAGGTGTAATCTTCAATCTTCTAACTCTAAACTATTTTGAGCGATCGCAGTCTCTGAAGTTTTTAGCGTCGTGCCAAAAATGTCATATACTTCCATTTTTAATTTAGTTTAGAGATACAGCGCGGAAACAGGTCATTCGACCCACCGAGTCCGCGCCGACCAGCGATCCCCGCACGCTAGCACTATCCTACACACACTAGGGACGATTTACAAATTTTACCAAAGTCTATTAACCTACAGACCTGGAGTGTAGGAGGAAACCGGTGCACACCCATGCAGTCACGGGAGAACGTGCAAACTCCGTACAGACAGCACCAGTAGTCGGGATCGATCCCGGGTCTCTGGTGCTGTAAGAGCTGTAAGGCAGCAACTCTACCGCAGTCACCCAGTAGTTGAAACAATCACACTGGTCAGTTCAGGCGTGCCCGCTGTCACATGCTGACGGCTTCTTGGAGCCAGAGGTGGGAGCTGGCTGCCAGGTGGAGACCAAAGGTGGAAGGACGAACGACCCTCAGAGCAGCACGACATGTCCCCACCACAGGAGCCCCCCCTCCCCGAGGACTCCCCTACACCCCATTGTCACATGTCTTAATTATTAACACAGTGAAATGGTTTTCCTTCCAAACAGTCCAGTGGAGTTTCACAGCACCCCCGATCAGCAAGTGTGCAGGGATAGACACAAAAAGCTGGATTAACTCAGTGGGACAGTCAGCATCTCTAGAGAGAATGAATGGGTCCCACTTTGTGATTTGTTTCGGATACTGCCGGCATCATTGACTGACGTATCTGGTCACCGAAAAAGTCGCGGCGTGATGACGCATTGACGCGCGGTCTTTCCTCGAGTGTCGCAACATTTTTTTTGTCGCCGCTGGATTTTGAAATATTATAAATCTTTCAGCGACCCAATTACGTCAGTCAATGACGCCGGCAGTCGCCGAGAAATGAACCAAGTGGGACAGGTCCTTGACACTTTGGGATCCTCCTTCAGACTGGAGACTTCAGACCAGTCATAAGAAGGGTCTCGACGCAAAACGTCACCCATCCCTTCTCTCCAGAGATGCTGCCTGTCCCGCTGAGTTACCCCAGCTTTTTGTGTCCATCTTCGGTTTAAAACGGCAACTGCAGTTCCTTCGGCCACAAATGTTACAGGGATAATCTACTAGGGCCGCATGCAGGAGGTGGCATGTTTTGGCACCGTGTTCGAAGTCCACCCTCTAGTTCTTACGAAGATGAAACGGCAAGCATGCCCAAGTTCTGGAACGCCATGAAAAGGCATCCAGGTGGATCAGAGATGAAGAGTGAATGGGAAGAGCCGGCTATGGAACTGGTACCAACACAAAAAGAATTGAAGAGGCTGTGTTCTTTTAAAGGCCCTGAAGAAATCGTGGGATAGATATATAGTTCACACTGGAAGTTGCATAAAACCAGTAACTTAATCAGCAATCTCTTGGACTAGCAAATGCAGAAACTCTCAAACTAGGTGACCTATCATCTGTAGTAGGTAACCTACAGTATGTAATACTCTGCAGGCCTTAAAGAATTGTGGCGTATGACCAACTGCTCTATGTGCATTGTTAGATATCTTTGTGCAGAAACAAGGAACTGCAGATGCTAGTGAATACACAAAAGGACTTAAAGTACTGGAGTAACTCAGGCGGTCAGGCAGCATCTCTGGAGAACACAATTGGGTTGAGACCCTTCTTCAGACTCAGATTGCAGGGGGACAGAATGGTTGTGTAGACATTTGCCGTGTGAATGTTTTTTAGTTGATTTTAGTTTAGTGTTATGTGTACCGAGGTGCAGTGAAAAGCTTTTGTTGCGTGCTAACCAGTCAGCAGAAAGACAGTACATGATTACAATCGAGCCATCCACAGTGCACAGATACATGATGAAGGGGAATAACGTGAATAGCATTTAGCACAGGATAAAGTCGGATCAAAGATAGCCCAAGAGTTTCCAATGAGGTAGATAGCAGCTCAGGACCGCTCTCTGGTTGTTCATAGGATGCTTCAATTGCTTAATAACAGCTGGGAAGAAACGGAAGATAGGCACAAAAAAACTGGAGTAACTCAGTGGGACAGGCCACATCTCTGGAGAAAAGGTATAGGTGACATTTTGGTTCGAGACCCTTCTTCAGACTGCTTTATTCAGTTTCATGGAAGAAACTGTCCCTGAATCTGGAGCTGTGCGTTTTCACACTCCCTAACCAATTCCTGGCTATTCCCCACGATCTTCGAATGAGAAAAAGATGCTGAGAAATGGTTAATGAAATGTTAATGAAATTCCATGAATGAATCTGAATGTTGACTGCAAGCAATGATGTGTCCCAGTTGAGTCAGTGTGTGGGGCGCACAGCAATGAACCGCGAGTTACGTGACTCAATTGAAAAGGAGCAAACAAGCACCTCAAGGCCCTTCATGTGCAGGAAGGAACTGCAGCTGCTGGTTTAAACCGACGAAGGACACAAAATGCTGGAGTAACTCAGCGGGACAGGCTGCACCTCTGGAGAGAAGGAATGGGTGACGTTTCGGGTCGAGACCCTTCTTCAGATTGCATTCATAGCTCCTGTAAACATAGAAAACTCGCTGCCAGTGGAAGTTTAGTTTCGTTTGGAGATACAGTGCGGAAACAGGCCCTTCGGCCCACCAAGTCCGTACCGACCGGCGATCCCCGCACATTAACACTATCCTGCACACACTAGGGACAATTTATACATACACCAAGCCAATTAACCTACATATCTCTACGGGTTTGGAGTGTGGGAGGAAACCGGAGCGCCCGAAGGAAACACACGCAGATCACGGGGAGAAGGTACAAACTCCGTACAGACAGCACCCGTGGTCGGGGTCGAACCCGGGTCTCTGCCGCCGTGAGGCTGCAGCTCTCCTGCTGCGCCGGTCTGAAGAAGGGTCTCGACCCTAAATGTCACCCATTCCTTCTCTCCAGAGATGCTGCCTGTCCCGCTGAGTTACTCCAGCATTTTGTGTCTATCAAACCCCGAAATTCCAGCCAAACGACCCCTCCAAAGATTGGTGATTGTGCAAGGAAGGGTTTTCATACCATTTTACGCTGGCTGTCAGATAAAGTGCACAAGAAAAAATATGAAGATGTTACTGGAGCTCATGGCTTGCAAGGATTGTTCCGACCATAACTCCTCAAATGAGCCCCTGGAGAATGTACAATATTATGTGCATTAAAAAGGCAACACAGCCTGCCTAACTGAAATAGTTGCCCATTACCACACTATCTCTGACCCAAGGAGCATGGCAAATCCATTGCTATTTTCTTCACAGCATCAAGATTGTTAGCAGATAACTGCCGATTTGCTGGACTCAGTTCATCAGAGACTGAATAATTTATGGATTGTCGGAATCCAGCCAAAAGCAGAAGATAGGGGTAACTGCAGAAATCTTCACACAGATATGCAAAACTCTGGTTTCTTCTAAGGCCAGATAGATGCACAGAATCGTGAACTGCGTGGGTTTTCTCCGGGTGCCCTGGTTTCCCCCCACACTCCAAAGACGTACAGCGTTGTATGTTAATTGGCATCGGTAAGTTGGTAAAAAAATAGTCCCTCGTGTGTGTGTGTGGGGTAGTGCTAGTGTACGGGGTGATTGGTGGACGGTGCGGACTCGATGGGCTGAAGAGCCTGTTTCCGCGCTGTATCTCTAAAGTTTAAAAAGACCATCAAATCTTAAAAGCAGCTTCATGTTACCTGTAAATAATGATGGGGTTTTTTTTATGGATTCGTTCCTTCATTGGAATCGACATTGGACTGGATAGATTTGGAACATTAGACCTGCAAACCACTTCAAAATCTGAAATGGATGGGTTGTCTTGCTAAGTAATGGTGGCTTCTTCCTGAAGTGCCTGTATTCATGCGTGGATAGAACCAATCAAGGATTGCATTGAAATGGGAAAAACATATTTTAGAATACCAGTGAGTGATTCTGTGAAAATGAATGCTAATGTTTACGATCAATGGAAATGAATAGCAAAGTAGCAGGTTACGATTCAGTTTTATCAGGCATTCATAAAACCACATCTAGACTAATACGTGCAGTGTTGGTCTAAGGAGCAATGTTGATTTAGTGAAAGCAGTTTCCTCTAGTGTAGATTCATTGCACGAATGCCAGGAATGGACTGGTTCCCTGCTGAAGAAATATCAGTCAGGTTAGGTTTAAAAAAGAACTGCAGATGCTGGAAAATCGAAGGTAGACAAAAATGCTGGAGAAACTCATCGGGTGATGCAGCATTTATGGAGCGAAGGAAAGAGGCGACGTTTCGGGTCGAGACCCTTCTTCAGCCTGACGTGGGGTGGGGGGGACGGGAAGAAGAAAGGAAGAGGCGGAAACAGTGGGCTGCGGGGGAGCTGGG